>JANHGN010015087.1:61892-115338 GCA_024605025.1 Megaceryle maxima | reverse complement strand
CCCGAAACCCAACCACCCGAGCCGTGACCCCCCCAGCCCGTCCGTCCGTCAGCGGCTCCCGGCGGCGCTTCCTGGGTCCCGCCAGCAGTCCCCCCGGACGTCCCCTCGCCCGGTGTCCACCGGTCTCCTGTCACTCTGGGGGCTGCTGGTGGGACCGGGACGCGCCGCCGGGCTCCTCGGAGGGATGCTTCGGGAGCCGCATGCTCCCGGGAGGAAACCGTGCGGGCGACCGGGGAGCCGTGGGGTCCGCCAGACACCTCCCGACCCCATCCCTGTGCGGTGATCCCTGGGGCACAGCATTGGGGGACCGGGTGGCAACACGGAGTGTATTTATTTATATATATTTAATTAAATTAATTAATCCATCTATGGTACAGCGGGATACTGGGAGCACCAGACGTCCCCGGGAGCGGGGATGGGGAGGGGGACGGGGGGGGAGAAGGGGCAGAGCTGCGGCAGGAGCCGGGCAGGGTGCCCTCCAAGATCCCCTCGCAGGTGACCAGTTTGTTTTTTATTAAACTGACGTTTTCTGGTGGGTGTCGGAGGAGATCCCTTCGCTTCCAGTCCTCGTTACCGATCCCTGAATGCTGAATCCCGAATCCCACACCAGCTCCAGCACCCAGTAAGGATGTTGTCTCCTGGTCCTGCGGACTGGGATGCGAACAGGCAGGCTGGGTTTGGCTAAACGTCCCCTCCCTCCCTGCTGCTTCCAGGACAGCGAGTGCTGGCTTGTGGGGAGGACATCAATCTGCCTTGAGCATCCCAAAACCCTGCAAGTGTTACACAAGGCAGTCATGCTCCGAGGCGGATTTTGTGGTGGCCCATGGGATGTGCTCTGTGCTGGAGAAAATAACCTATGTGTTCATCGAGGAGAAAGAGAGTAAATTGCTGAGACTTCTGCATGTGTTAAATGTTGCTTAGATATTATGTGAGGAACCCCCGCTCTGCCCCGTCGTTATTTTTAAAGCCGTGGTTATTAGTGACCCCACGGGTAAGAACGAAAAATACCTAGAGAGGAAAACAGTTTCCTTTTACTCCAGAAGCGATGGTTTCGGAGCTGTGCTGAGCTGCAGCTCACCAGCTGCCGGCAGCTGTACGTCGGCCGGCAGGAATGCGCTGGGCGCCCGGGACGCACGGCGCTGCGCACAGGCTACTCTTGATTTTCAGCCCACCTGAACGCGAGACTTCTCCCGGTGTGTCCCCAGCACGGGAACTGCACAGCCGGGCCGACATCGCTGCGCTGTTCCCCGGTGACGGCCTGGGGCTGATGTTCTGGCGGTCCCCCTCCCCCGATTTGCTCTTTTTATCCTGAAGACAAAGGACATTAAACGACTTTAACTGAAGCCTAAGCATGACGCCTCTTGCTAACGCCAGAGGGTATCCTGGAGGAGTCTAAACCGCTCAGGTTCATGCGGTAGAGCTGGGAATACAAAACGGCCGAGGAAACGCATTTGGTGAAAACCTGGCACCCAGGAAGCAAGTGGCTGGCCTGTCTCTGAGGATTGCTGATCATGATGCTGCTGGTCAAGCACAGCCCACAGCAGAGGTTATTTTTCCTCCCCAGTGCAGGCCAGTGTTACTGCTTTCAGAGTGGGGGGACTCCAGGTGGATACTGGTGATCCTAGGAACAGACCTGCCAATGTTTCTCCTTTGGTGGGATGGTGTTGGTGGGACCCCGCTTGCCCAATGTAATTTTGTGTTGCTTGTCACAGCAGCTACCTAATACTCTGGGTTTCAGTCTGAATTTGACTTGAATACAGGCATTTGCTTATTTAAGTAAATGGAACAAAGGAAAAATAAGGTTTTTTTCTTCCCACTAGGTAATCTTTCAACAGGAGCTCTAACTGAGCAGCCCCCCCATCTGTCTGTGGCTGCCACAAGATAATGTGGTCGAGGCAAGCCTGGGATGACTGCATAAATGAGGTGAGGTGCAGAACAGGATGGGCAGAGGTGATGGACAAATGCAGGAGCCAGGGGAATCTCTTCATACCTCACAGAGTTACTGATGGCCAAAGACTGGATACGGATCTTTGCAGGGACCTCCTGTGTTGCATGCTGCCCTCTCTTGCTGTTGCAGGCACATCCGTATGTCCCATATGTTTATCAGGCTTTGCATGGGGCTTCTTCTGTGGGTTCTGCTGATAAGCATCCAAGACCTCTTTGCTCAGAAAATTAGAAATCTTTTCATCTCCAGACTGAATATATAAATGGCTTCTTTATAGCTCCATGTCTTTTGTCTTGGAGCTTTCACAAGGTATTCTCATGTTTTCTCCCCTTGCAAATGTCTCTCACAAGCAATTATATCCCCTTCAGCCCCTGCCTGGGTAGTCTAAATAAGACCAACTTCAGGTAGTTTCGTCTCATAAAATAATCCCTCCTTTCTTTGACTGCTGCAGTTGTCCTTTATTGTGCAAGTTTCAGTTCCTCTGAAAGACAGTGGAGAAGGTTTTCAGAGTCATGGCTGTGATTTCAGGCTTAAGATCAACAGGCCTTTTGTTTTGAAATCCAATTCTGAAGGCTTTTAAGAACGTATCTGATCACTACAGTGAGCATCTCAAAGTTTGGAGACCAAGCCTGTTATTCAGCTACTAAACAACAACTCTGCTGACTCCAAGAACTTGTATGAACATTTATAATCACAGGAGGGAATTTAAGAGCCATTCAAACAACAGATAAGATTAGTAACAAAAGTGACTGGGATGCAATTGTTCTTGTGCAAGTCAAAGAAAAGGCTGTCACACACGGAGGACGTTGCCAAGAACAACGCATTGGAGTTGCTGAGCCATTCTTCTCCCATCCGCTGTCCAAATTCTCCTGCAGTCTTCCCAGATCTGTTCAGGCTTAGTTGGGCAATCTGTTGGATTAAGAGGCAACTGAGCTTAGACTTCCTCTTTGGACACAGCTTTTTGCCAGGATATGTCAGATCTTTACCTTGGTCCAGTCCTTGTTCAGTGCTCCCACAATGGAAAAGGGAGCATATTCCAGTTCAGAGTGTTTCCTGAGCCACGATGGGTCTTGGAGCAATAAAGCAATCAAAGCAAAGTTGCCATTACCATCTCTTGGTGCCAGAGCAATTAGAAGGCAGTTACAGCCATGCAACAATGTCTTAAGTTGTGCAAAGGCTTAGACCAGCCCCTGAACCAGCGTGTGTAATAGGAGGGTGAGATTTTCCTCTGCTTTCCATCTGGGGCCTCTTCAGAGTGTGCCTTTGGAGAGAGGAGTTCAGTATGGTTTGTGCACTGTCTGCAAGGCGCTGGTTGCCTCGTGAACAAGCCCCATCGTGTGCAGTGGACAAGAAACTAGCACACTGCATATGTAAGTCATTTACGAAGAAGGCAACGATGAACTGTGCACACAATAGAGTTCCTATTAGGCCTGTCGATCCTAATTAAAAAAATACTTCTCAATGAAAATTATTTATAAAAAGAAATCACAGTGACCCTAAATCAAATTATTTGTGAATGGGTTTTAGTCTCCCAGATCAGTTAAAACTCCTGTGTTAGTCACTGGATGTCATCCAAACTACATGCTGAATGAATAACATGTCTGCCAAATTTCTTTTTTTTTTCACCCTCGCCCGGTTTGGCATAGGACAGTTAAAGTCATTTTTCTAAATATCTTTCAGAACATCAAGCAACTGTAAAATAACAATGGAAATGCTTGGCCACGGTTAACTACAGCCCTCCAGTTGCAACTGCTTCTCTCAAAAAGAAAAAAGTCACTCTGCTTCCTTTGATGATCTGTTTTGGGTGAGCCCTGAGGCAAGGTTTCCCCCGTGGCGGTACTGGAGGGTCACTGCCAAGGGGTTGCCGTGCTAGGGAGCCTGGCTTCCAGATGTTCAGGAGTGGAGCACAGCTGGGTCCAGGCTGACCCTGGGTACAGGTTTTGTGCCTTTCTGGCCACCTGCTACAGGCTGACATCCCGAGGAGATACCAGCCATTCCTTGTCACAGCTCCATGGTGGGCTGTAAAGGCTCCTCTTTTGCTCGCTCTTCAAAAAAAAGGGGGGTGGAAATGGAGTCGGTGACAGCCCAATGTCAGAACAAGTTCTTGCTTCTTCTATCTGCAAAGATAAAGTGCTAATTCTTCTAAGCACCACATGAAGTCCCATCCAAGTGAATTAAGTTTGGGATTGTTTTCACGATGGCTTGTTCCAGTTGTGCAGCGTTCTCTTTTCTCTGGACTCACCTGCAAGTCTCCCCGCTACTCTTTTTTCAGTAAGCTGGGTTCCCCCTCAATGGTTCTTCTTCTGACCATGGAAGACTATGTGGTGTCATCACCTGCTGAGAGGGGATGATCCTTGCAGTTCTTGGTACCCAGTGAAGTTAGAGGGAAGCATCATTCTCCATCTCTCCACATAATCCAGTAAGCACTGGCTGCTGTTCTACTGAGGACTACCAACAAATTCAAACAAATTCTAATTTTGCTGGTTTTCAGTGACAACAATTTATGTAACCAGGGCTCTCTGCTCCTTTCCTCCTAAGGAGGAGCAAGGAGTAGAGCCCATCATCATGTGTGGTAGTCAGCAAAGTTTATGCAACCCCTAAATGTGACCATTTTCTGATCCAACACCAGCAGACCTATCCCCAGATGGACTGGGGCTACTCTCACCCCACTTTGCAACAGCCTGTCTCCCAATATCCAGATGGCTTGTTTGCCTCTAGTCAAAGTGGTGCAGTGGTTGGCTGGGCCTCCTGCTTCTTTTCCCTCTTCCCATGCCCATGGCATTGTCTGAGAAGGTGCTCTGTGTCCAAGAGGATGGGCATAGCTGATCAGTGGGACTGCTGGCTCTGCTTCTGGTGCACCAACTGGCTCATGCTTTTATTAGGAGGGCACTCCTCTGTCTTTTGCTGTACGATTCCTGTTGTTCTCATGCTGCCTTGCTGGTGTCTCCAGAGCTGTGCTTGTGTGGTCCTGGGCTGCTGTTACTACAACCATGACTCCAGATCCTCCGGTCAGTTGATGTCATTGTGTGAAGAAAAAAAAAAGAAGACACCACACCACAGGGACTTAAAGGCTAGGATGTGAACCTGACTCTTTCTACTGTGAGAGGACATGGTGAGTCCTCAGCTCTCAGGTGGGCTGGCTGCTGCCAGTGTGACAGAATTCTAAATCCCCAACTTCTCTGGTGTTTTGTTTACATGGGTCTGAAAGGAAGACTTCTACACTCACACAACAAGAGCAAACTCCAGCTGTGCAGGTCAACCTATGCAGAACAGACAGGAGCTTAGATTCATTACTGGACTGCAAGTAGTTGAAACTGTTGAGTTTAAATGTCTCTATGGTGGAACCTCTTGCTGTGTTCAGATAATGGTCCTCTCCTGCACCCGCTTAGTGAAGTCACTGACTGTGGTTTTGAAACCTTGCTGTAGTCGGCGCTGGCTAGTGGATGTGTTCAAGGTTTGTTCTATCAATGGAAGCTTACTGCAGAGGCTCAGGACCTGCCTCTTGGGTCCTGGGGGCATATGTATGTGTGTGAGTGAATGCAGCTCTGCAGACACATACCTGATACCCAAAGCAGTCATTTAGAAGGACGCTGCATAAAACTAGGGAGTGATACCTACTTGAAGGAGAGCAGAGGCACAGGAGCTGTGTGCACATTAATTTAAACATTTCCAACTCCCCTCCCTCCTAATTCCAAGGGACAAAAACATGCCTTGGAAGCTCTCACTGATGTCTCACCAGACATAAGAAGGAAGAGCCCAGAGACATTTACACAACTCCTCTTGTGGTGCAGGGGTCTTCGGGGAGGTGTTGATAAATGCCTGTTCCATTCACAGTGCTCTTGGCCTCTCTCTGGCTTGCAGGTGGTCCAGCCTCAGCACTACCACCATGGCTGTTGTCCAAGCTTGTTTTGAAATGCTTCATCCCCTGTTCTTTCTGGAAAGAAACTGTCCCAGTTGGAAAGCACTGTCCCAGTGCGGAGGCTGCGTGGGGAATTGCCCTGGAAGCAGATCCATGCTCTCCAGGGCACATGGGGGTTGCTGTGCAGATCCAGGAAGAGGGAAAATTGCCCTCTTCAGAGCTTCTCCTGGAGGTTCATCATTGTTTTCGCAGCACCAGAACTTCAAGGGATACGAGTGTCTTGTCCTGGAAAGAGCTCAGCTGTGAGGTTTCCCTGCCATTGGGTATGCCAAAAAAGGGCTTTTTCAAGTGAGATTGTGTGTATAGGTGGGGATGACCAGGATGGTAGCCCCTGCAAGCCTGGTGCTGTCCCTGCCTCTCATATCCTCTGCCCCTTGGTAGGGGTCTGCACACCTTCTTGGAGGGATGGTAAGGGACAGACAAAGGGGGCCTTCTGCCTTTCTGAGTCCCACCCCAGGGTGGAAAGCCAAAGCAGAGCCAGGTGATCTGCCAAAGGGACAGAACTGGCTGAGGAGACCTGACTGGGGATTGAAAACCTAGGATGCCTGCTCTTTGTGGCATAGTTGGAGACTACCAGCTTGAGGATGTTGTCCCATAACTCATCTCAGTATCTTGGGATTCTGCTGAAGGGGTGTTTAATTTAAAACCCCTCTGGACATAAACCAGACTCTTAACTGTGGAGGCAACAACTCTTTACTTTGCCCTGCAAGATGCTTTGGGAAAAACTCTATAAAGGTAACAAGTCTCTTGATACTCTGATTTCCCACAGTGCAAAAAGGGCTGCAGGTTCCACTCTGGCATAGTGTCAGCAAGGAAACAGCTTCACTTCTGTGATGCAATTTCTTGGAGCAGGACAGAGTAAGTAAGGGTGATGTTTGCTGGGCTGATTCTTGGTGTAAGAGAAAAGCACATTTCTGTGCCCCAGTCCTAGAAGGGTGATGGCAACTGTGTGCCCTGGCAGCTCCCCCAGTACCTCAGCAAGTCCCAGCTGGGGCTGCGCAAGCCCTGCAGTGGATGGGATGAGGAGAACAGTTGACTGAATCAGGCCAGGAGGAGGAGAAAACCACAGCAAATCCATGGTTCCCCAAAATCCCGCTGCTGGGGAGAGCAGGAATTGCCTGGAGCCAATGAGAAATACACCCAGCACAATAAGAAATCTTCTTCCCTCCCTCCCCAGGGACTGTTAGGGTAGTTTCAACCTCTCACAGTGTGTCTACATAGAGGGGCTGGTTTGTTTTTATGGTTTACAACTGAGGATATTGCTTACGGGAAAATTTTGAGAACTCATTAAAAAGCAAATTGTAGACCAGCCCTGATGTGATTGAGATAAAGTGGTGTGTAAGTGTGCAGGGAACATAAACATCTTCTCAATAATTATATTCAATTAATTGTTTTACAGCTGCTCAGCAAATACCATGTGGCACAGGTAGGTAGACACAATACTCTGATCCCGCAAGGTTTGGACGGAGCAGGTAAGAGACTGCAGTGCGTGGAGCACCTGGTTTGTGTTAGAGAGGAAAGCTGCTTACAAAACAGGAGCATTAGCAAACTGTCTTTGCCAGAGTTGGGGGTAGTCTGCAGCCAACACAGCATCCACAGCCCTTGTTCTGCCAAAACCAGAGCTGTGTCTGGAGAGGGAGTGGGGTCTGGCACATTTGAGGGACACCTTGTTCTGCACCGGAGCATGATGTGAAGTGGGAGACAGGGTTATTTTTGCATCTCAGTAAGAAAGGCCCAACAACAAATGGCTTAATAAAATAGCTGCTTTAGTATGATAGACTAAAAAGAAGGATATATAATAGCTTGAAGGACCAAAAAGGAGGAACTTCTCCCCAAGGAAGGGGTATGTGCAGCACTGTAGGAAAATCCATCCTGGGTCCATCTGATGCTGCACAAACACAGGATGCCCCACAACTGAAGGGCTATAAGTTTTAATCCCTCTTGATTTTTGCTTTTTACTCTGCCTTATTAAGGTACTTTATCATGTCATTTGTTGTTGGGCCTTTCTCATAGAGACTGGAGAAACTCCTGCACCACCTCACCCCCTGCCCAGCCCAGACATGCCTTGGGAGCGTCCTGAGGAAGAGGGTGTGAGAGAGGCTTGGTGGGGGGGCTTGTGAAGGACCACTGCCCCCAGATCAGGGCTATAGCTCCCTGTGAGCTTTGATTTCTGCTGTCTCTCTGGCCATCCTCATCCTGGGGATGTGGGAGGGATATGAGGGAGCCCTGCTCTGAAGAGGCTCTGGGAGCCTCACTCAGGTCCTGCTTCATCCCCGCATGAAAAAATCATGACTCCCTACAAGGGGAACAAGCAGGGGTTACATGCTGCATGTTGTGTCACAGGCAGCCATCATTTCTGCCCCAGTTAGGGACTAAGAAGTAGCCTTGCCCGACTGGTCATATATCCCAGAGTCACAGGGTCCTAGAAAGGGTGGTGGGATGGGAGCCCTGGGATGACCCTGGCCAGTGCCTGCCTGCACCATGACTGTTGCCAGCACTAGGTCAGGATGACCACGGCCTCATTGGGTTTAGTTTCCTTAATCCCCAATGATGGAGGACTGCTGCCTCCACACTGTGCTCTCTCCAAGGGATACACCACCTCCTGGGAAAGAAAAATCACCTGGATGTCCAGCCTAAGTATCCCAAGCTGGACTATAGGGACATTGCCCCTTGTGACATGCTCCACCAAGGAGTCTGTGTCTCTATGGCCTTTGTACTTGCCCTCCAGGTACTTCTTGGCCACCACTAATTCAGACCTTAGCCTCCTCTTAGCCAGACTAAATGAGACCACCTCCCATCATCCCTCATCTTAGACCCTGTGTCCCAGACCAACGAGTGTGTCTGTGTGATCCTTTGTCACCAGCATTTCATGAGAGGGCAGAACAGGAAGCAACAGTATCCCTTGGGCCAAGTGAGCAGTGGTGATGTCTGTCCCTCATCACTCCTGTGGCAAGCAGAGACTCCTACTGAAGCTTCTATCTTGGCAGAGGCTGGCAGCCTTCCTAGATTTTGGATGTGGAAATACAAATTGTTGTCCCTGACTTTGCAGGGTTAATCTCAGTGCGGATGCCTGGGGTGCTGTCTGTGTCCTCAGCTCCAGCCAGGACGTGCTCAGCAAAGGGCTGAGGAGGGAGCTACAGACCGGGAAAGACTCGTGGCCATCGCTCCACAGATATGTCAGGGAAAGTCGTGGAGTGCCTGTGGAGGGAGGATCCAGTGCGCGCATGTGCGTGCCCACGGATCACACGAGTGAGATGCAGCAGATGAGCTGCTTTGCTCTATTTGTAACCTCCCACTGCTGTGGAACACTTTGCAGGGAGGAGAGGGAGCTGAAAATGGAGCTGAAAATTGAAACTTGATGCTCAGATGCTTGGAAGGGCTTAGGAGCCCTATTCAAGCCACCAAACCCCAGAGAAGAAGGAGCTTCTGTGCCTCTTGGGCCCTGAGTTTTGCTCTCAAGCTCAGCACAGAGCTAGACTTCCACACTCCACCTTGGAGCAAAAATCATTTGCATTAACTCATTGATAAAAGGAGACATAAGGACACAAGCTGCAAAGTACAGAATTACAGTGTGATATGAAGCAAGGAAATAAAGAGGGAGGAGAAGGAAAAACAACTTGGCCTTTATTTTTTAATTTGCATCTCATCATGGTGTGTCCCTGTGGGTAGGATCCAACCTCCCTACCTGGGCATCACAGCAGGAAGGTTGTATTCAGGACTGTACTGCCTAAAAACCTGATGCCCAGGGCTGGGTAGTCCCAGGAGGCTCCAGCCTGGCCCTGCAGTGGATGGAGGACAATAGGTCAGTGTGCAGAGAACCACTGAAACCTGTCCTGCAGGGAGGAGATGCAGCAGTGGAGCTAACAGAGGAGCTGACCAACAATTCATAGAGCAGAGAGAGAGTCCAAGGACCTGTCTGTGCCCAAAGGATGTGGGATCACTGGGATTCATCCATGGGCAGAAGTAAAATTCCCATGGTGGTACTTCATGAAAAAGCAGACTAAAAGAGAGTAACACAAAGACAACAGATAACTAAGACAGGGTGAACATGTTTCCAGCAGCTGTCTAGGGACAGAGCCTTCATCTGCACGCCCATGTCCTTAACATTCCATCAGCTGAACTGCAGGCCAGGCTGCGAGAGCAGAGCTCGTACCTGCTGTGCTGGGGAGGACCCAAGGTGTCTGTCAGCCCTCCTCCTGCGATGGCTCTGCTCCTTCTGTGCTGCCACAGCCTGTGCCCAGACCCAGGCTGTGGTTTTCCTGCCTGGACTGAGTGCTGGCTGCCCTGGGTGTTGTCTTTGGGGAGTGTAGGATGTTCCTGGGAAAGTACATGCTGCTGGGGAGTCACGAGGGAAACAAACAGGTCTCATCTCCGGGTTTCTCTGCTCCTTACATGCAGCAGTCCAGGCAGGATGGCAAGGTGAGGAATGAGGCTCTAGCGCCCCTTTGGTCCTCCTGGCTTCTTGTCGAAACTGCTAATTAAAAAGTCAGTTTCATCAAGTGATTTTTCAGATGTGAAAACTTTTCCATGAGGAACCAGTCCTGAATCCACTGACTCATTTCACTTTTATTTTAAATCTAAGCTTTATATCATGTCATTTCCTCCAGGGCTTGATCATCTATCTTCTCAGTAAAAGCACTGTTGTTCTGGTTTGTGAGACCTATATTTAATCTTGCCATAAGGTCTTTGCATCTCTCTGTACAGGGCTTAGATGCTGCCACCTCAGCTCCTGGGCTTTCATATTTATCTGAAGCCATTAAACAAGTTACCACTTCTGTAATATTGAGGGCGTGCTTCAGCCATGGGGTGCCTGCACACATTAACTTGTTGCTGCAGAAATCATTTGGAGAAGGTCTCTTGTCTAAATGGTGGCAGACGATATTTAAATAGGGAATCAAGGGCAAAGCCAGACAAGGACCCTTGTCTGTCTCTATTATTGTGGTCGCACCTCAAGTCCTCCTTCTCTGTGTTTCCTACACATGTAATAAGGTATATATCCACTCAGCATAATTTTATATCAAAGCACACAAAACAGACAAAAGTGGGAGGAGGAAACATTTTCCTGGGTCTGCAGACAGTCCTCAGCACTCAGGGGATCTGAGCAACCCAGTTCACCTCAATGACACACACATTGTTCAGAAAGCTGTTGTTTTGTTGGAAATGCTTTTACCAGCTTTTCACTGGATGCATGTACACCCCCCCCCCCCAACATCTCCCCCAGTTTCAAACTTGCCCCATGGCCACCAGCCTTGTTTGTCATACCCCTGAGCCAGCACCTCAATCTCTGCAATGTGTTGCCCATACAAAACTCTGGGATGTCCTGAAGGGAGGAAGAGAGGTGCTGAATATGGACATTTATAACATGAAACCTCTGCACTTCTGTGATTAACTGCAACCTTGAATTCACTTGAAGCTTGGCTGATGCTCTGGTAGCAAAGAGTATCTGCTCTGTTGTGAGATGTGAAGAATTTGGGGTGTTGTTATGAGCTTACAGTGTGATAGTAAGGGAAGTTGCCACCCATGCTGGGCCTGGCTGCTCCCATGCCAGCATCAGTTGGTGTCCCTTTGTGCACATCATTGTGTCTCTGACAGGAGCTTGGTTTGGAAGATTTTTCACCACTGTTGTGATACAATGCTTGCTGGTCAAAAAATGATTGTTTCTGGCTGAGAAAAACTCATGTGTTCCCCCTAGCTGACATTTTTTCAATGAAAATTTGGTGTGGAGATAGAGGTGCTCCAAGCAGAATGGGTGGGACTGTACATGGAGAGTTTCTCCTGTCAATACCCGGTGCTGCTTCAGAGAGAATGTTCCCTGCTGTCACACAGCCCTCCAGGCTGCTTCATCTGCTTTCACAGCAAGAACTTAAAACAAGCGTTGTTTGAAATGCTGCCTCCAAAAGCAGGGCCTGAACTGGGTTTTCAATCCACAAGAAACAATCTCACAGCAGATTACCTGAAGACCCCTCACCACTTAAAATGCTAAAGCTTAGGACAGATGTTATCACCGTGATGACACCCATTTCTCAGTTTTGCATCCATTCCTTCCAGAGATCTTCACTCTCCAGAAAAGCTCCATTGTTAGAGAAGGCAAAACTTTGTCGATGTTGTTGTGACCAGCACTGGTTTTTACCTTTGCAGTGGTGTATCGTGGCTGGTGAGACCTGGCTGCTTCAACAGCTGCATTTTTCATGGTGATTTGGAGATTTTGCTCTTCATTTTTCTTCTTCATGATACTTCTTTGTAGTTCTTTCAAACTGAGACTCTCCTTACTCAAGATATGAAGGTGGTGACACAGAACTGATACAGGCTTTATCTATGAAGGGAACTCGGAGGTCCGCGGACATACCCAATGCACTGGTATAACTGTGATAGTTATTTAATACGCAGGGGGGTGTAAGGAGGTTATGCAGAGAGAAGGGAAGAGACAGAAAAATTAGAGTGGCTGGCAGAGAAATCCAGTCCTAGGGGAGAATCTCTGGGATGAAGGCATCTCTCACTGGTGGCCTGGAGACCAGGGACTGCAGAGCCCAGGAGCTGAAGATACAGCTCCCTTGTGTGGGCAGCATTGCCCTGCCTGTGCCATTTTGCACCCATGTGTCATCTTCCTGGTGCCACATCACAGTGCCTGGCCAGCACCATCCTTCTGCAGGACAAGAAGTGTTGACTTGGTGATCATCAGCTTGCTGATGGTGTCTGCTTCTGCCGGTCTCATGAGAGGAGTCCTCTGGCCATGGACAGTGATGACAGAGCAATTGCCCTGCAGAGGAAGGTTCCCCTCTGTTTCCTCCATGCTGAAAGGTGTGAAACCCTCCCAAAGCTGGAGCTGCTGATAAATGTGTTGGATGCAGATGTATCTAAGATGTATCTATGAAACAGTGCGCGAGAGGCGTGGCAAGCCGAGGCTGTATGGGTGCGCCATCAGAATGATCAATGTGCAAAATCTAGGTAGTAAGGCATGGACTGAAACATCTGATTGGAAGGCTGGGAGGAAAAAGGGAAGGCTGAATTGGTTAAACTTTGTTTTCATTCATCATTCCTGCTTGTGTGGGTGGACAAGGAATGAATGAGTTTCTTGGGGAGGGCAGCAAATAAAGGAGGTGCACATTTCCTCGAAAGATGAGTGACTTTTTTCTCTCTTGTACCTAAGTTAATACACCACAAAGGGGCTGAAAGGACCCCTAATAGCTCCTCTTCCATGTGAAAGAAACCACTTGCTCTTGATTTTTCTTCCCTTTGATTGCCATATTCCAAGAGAGAAAAGGTTATTCAGGATGGGTTTCATTCCTCTAGTAAAGTACTGGTTTGTCTCCCAATAGCAAATGTGCCCAACTTTTCTTTGGACTGCTGAGCATCTCACAGCAAGACAGCAGGACAATGCTCTCATGGATGAAGGAAGGAGGGGTAGCTGGATTGGGCCTCCACACCATGATGGTCTCT
This sequence comes from Megaceryle maxima, assembly GCA_024605025.1. NCBI lineage: Eukaryota > Metazoa > Chordata > Aves > Coraciiformes > Cerylidae > Megaceryle > Megaceryle maxima. Next base: position 102,037 of record JANHGN010015087.1, on the reverse strand, counting down.
TTGTGGGAGAGGCAGCACTGGTACTTACAGCTACATCACTCAGTTCTGCCTTCCCCTGCTGGCACTAGACTGGTATGTGACATTGATAGACAGGACACAGGGAACACAGGAGGGCAGGGGTAAGCTGAGGAAACTGCTGAGACCATGGCAGCATTGCTGGTGGAGAACTCCTAAGATGGGTCTTCGTTTGCTGCAGCCGTGCTGCTTGTTGGAGCCTTTGACATGCCACTGGAATAGGAGATTTTGGAAGTCTCGCTCCATCCCGGTTCTTACCTACTTGGAAGGACTGACAGATATGGTGTATTTTGACCATGGTCCTGCTTAGTCAGTCTCCAGATTGGAGTTTCAAATAGTGCCAGGCTTGGCTTTTTCCATATGATTTCTGAGTTAATCATTTATCGTCTGCCTTTTCATTTCACCCAAGGCTGCGGCAGTGTCTCCCTGGTGCCGGGAGTCTGCTGTGTCCTGGCAAAGGGCTGCTTCCTGCCTTGTGTAGAAGATACTGATGTTCTACATGGGCTACATAACCCCTGCTGTTGGTAAGCCCCAAACTGAACAAGCTGAACCTTTGTAGAGAAGTCATTGAGGTGTGAAAAAAAATGTCAGCACTGGATTTGTTTGTGTTTGGGCTATTTCTAAGCCTTTGTAAAAAAACTGACTGTTGCAGGGAAGAAATGACCCACGGGGAAGGAAAACTCTGTTCCCTTGGTTATTGTATGGGTGTCCCCTGAGTTTGCCATCTTCACACCAGCAGGGCTCCAGGATCCCTGAAGGGAACCAGGATACATCTGGTGCTGGGGAGGACTGGGGGAGGTGGAGGGACACACTTTGATACACACATGCTTCTGAGGCTCTCCCAAAGCAGGGGAAGACCTTAGCACAGCCTCATGCTTCATAACACCCAGCCCATCCAAAACGGCTTAGGGTGGGAAAGTAGATGCTGTGTTCCTTGCTATACCAAAAGCCACATTTCTTTGACAGGACTTACTGAGGTTGGGTCTGCAGGAATGGGTCTTCAGCTTACATGGAGGAGGCTGAGGATCTACAAGGTGTGGGAGATGCTTAAGACGTGCAACCTGCCTGCCTGTGCTGTTGGGGGTCAGTGCGTTTCCTCCCAGAAAAGCTGCAGGGCTCCCTGAGGTGGGGAGGGACATGGGGACACTGCCCTATGTGATATCTGTCACCAGGCAGGGCTCTGTGCCAGGAGCTCTCTTGGCAGAAGGAAAGTCTGACTTGAGAAGTGCTTTGTTTTGTAGGCATCACTGGGAAACTGCAGGAGCAAAAATTAAAGGAGGTGAATGGAAACCCAGACCCCACAGCAGCTGTGTGAGGGGTAAAAATCTCTGACAGTGCTGCTGAGCTCTTGGGGTACTCCAGGCAGGGTGGAATCTGGACTGAGCTCAGATGCTCCATCTCCCTTTTGGGGTGGTATTTGCAGCAGAGAGGTAGGGGACAGATGGGCTTTGGAGAAATTGAAGCAGCTGGGGAATGAAACATTTGTTTTCTTAAATAATGGCTCCTCATGAGGTATTTTGTCTTGTGCCTGAGTGGAGAATGAACTGACATTGCTGGTTGACAAAGAGAAAATATGGAAGATGAAGAAATAAAAACCCAGAAGGGAAGGGCTATGGATGGGTCAGAGACAGAAAGCTTCAAGAGCAGTTGCATTGAGATGGTTTGGTGAAAAAAGGTCTGGCTGATGGATCATGACAAATGCAAAACCTCTACACTGAAAGGCGCAGTCCATTTTGTAGAAGAGAGAAGAAGCTGAGAAGTATTTAAATTTGCCACAGGTTTGACCATCCTTAAACAGGGTGAAAATTTTAAAATTATATGTCAGCTTTGAGACTAAGCAAGGATTATTTCAGCTAACAGCCATGGTGATGAAGCTGGAGAATACTTTTCTGAGACAAAATGAATAGCAGAAGTGTACCAAAGATGCGATAGCTGGTGATGCAGACACAGTGAAATGGGGATAGGGGTTCCTACCCTGAGGAACAGACACGGGATGGAAAATGTGTCTATATGCAAAGGGTGAGATTTAAAAAGTTGTATTTGGCAAACTGGCTTTGGACCCCCAAGATTTCTGTCCATCTCCCTGTGTAGATACAACCACTGTAAGGCCCTGACCTACAACAAAGCACTACCCTTGAGTACCCCAGCACACTTCCCCTTCTGAGCTCTTTCTAGAAAAAGAACTTTGTGGTCAGAAGGCCGCATGGTGATGCATGGTACAGCCTAGACCCAAAGAAAGACCCTCTGCAGATCACTGCCTGAGCCCCCAGGCAATGAAAAGCTAAGAGGGACATGTTAGAAAAAGATGTGACTCATTATCACCAGTCCATGGGCACACCAGATGTAAGCCATCACTCTTCTATCAGCAAAAACAGACTGCCTCCTGCCTGGCTTTGCTGACATCTCAGTGGATAATGGTCAGCCTTGTCCTTGCACACTTTGGGCCATCTACCTGTGCACCCCCAGCATCCCCTGGGAGAATGCCTTCCAGCCCTGGGGGATGAACTTGGACCTTCTGCCTCCAGCTGTCCCTTTGGGACCTGTAGTGAACTGAAGCACGACCTGCAGGTAAGGATCAGCCAGTTGACACCAGCACACTGAAGGAGTCCTTAGAGCCCTTGCAGGTCTTCACCCCAATAAACAGAACTTCCCCCAGAGCCCACAAAACCCCCTGTATGATCAGGGTGCAATGAGCAGGGTGAGGGAAGGGATCCCTCCCCTCTATGTGGCATTTGGAAATCCCAGCTGGAGGCTCGCTTGACACTGGGACTTTTCAGCACTATAAAGACATTGACAGACTGGAATGAGAACAGCAGAGGTCAGGGGCTGGACATCAGGAGGTATGAAAAATGTCTCAGTGAGCTGGCTTTGTTCAGCCTGGAGAAGAAGAGATCTCAGTGCTGCTGGCAGCCACCTGAGAGAAGGGGTAGAGGGGCAGAGCCTCTCAGATGGATGGGGTGCGAGAGGCAACAGGCACAAGCTGGAATGCAGGGAATTTCTACTGGAGATAAGGAAAAGGGGGTTTTTTTCATCATGAAGGTGGTCAGAACTAGAACAGGTTCACCAGGGAGGTTCAAGCCTGAGCTAGGCATGATCCAGAGCAACCTAACCCCAGCTGGCCCTGCTGTGAGCAGGGGCTTGGACCACAGATCTCAAGTCCGTGCCAACCTCAGTTATCTGTGAACAAGGGTCAAGTCTTTGCGAAAGAATTGAGAGAGATCCTTTTAAGAGTATGCTATTTTGGCTTTATTCTCTGAAACTCAGTGATCTGACTGGGCTGGTGACTGCGCACAGGATCTTGCCTTAGTCATTTCATATGTCAAAATGCTCAAGTGCCTGGACATTAAACCGTGTTTTCTGGTGAGGAGCCAGGTAGAGCAGGAGAGCTCCAGATCAAGTTATGCTATCCTGCCTTCTCAGGCAGAACCTGTGTTGCTGTCTGAGCAAAATGTTAGGGAAAGGGGAATTTCCACAGAGATCTGTGTCAAAAACAAAGAGAAGTCAGGTGGTTTCCTTATTCCTCCAAGCAGCTTCCTGAATCCAAAATACTGTCCTTCCCTCTGCTGTGGGAAACACTTCTGCTCCCTTCTGCCTCTGCTCATGTTCCTCTGCAGTTCTGCAGGGTCACCAAGCAGGAAAATTGAAAGCAGGAACATCTGAAAGCAGAAAGCCACAGAGGAACACTGTTAGCAAGAGAAAATGCATGCAAGAAATGCTCCCTGAGTCCTGCTGCTAACACAGTGCGCTGCTTCCAATGCATCGCAGCCCTGCAATGGCAGAGCTCTTCAGGGAGCTGTTGGCCTCCCTGTGAGGAGGAAAAGAATCTGTTCTGACTGGTGGCCCTGCAGAGCTCTGCATGTGTGTGCTGGGGCTGTGCCATCATGTGCCAGCAGTGGGACAACGCTGAATCCTGCCCTGGGCAGCAGAACCAGGGCAACCTGAGGAAAGGCAGCTCTCAGTGCCTGTGCTGGGCATGGCAGTTCTGCTCTCTTCCTATTTTTCCTGTCTGCACAGTGTTAAATGCAAAGCAAACCTCATCCTGGCATCTGTGCTCCTCTGCTCTCACCATTGTGCTCAAAGACCAGGCTCCTGTCATCTTTTGCTGAGGGACTCCCTTGAGGTTGTAAAGCCACTGGGGTGGCCGTGTCTCCATTGCGGTGCAGGCAGGGCTGTGCATCCCTGCTACAGGGTGTGCCTTGACCCATTGCCTCAGAGAAGGCTGACCACAGCCTTCCTGCCTCCAGGTCCCCTCCATGGCGATGGGACTATGGCCACTGCCCTTCAACACAGAATCCAGTGCAACAACAAATATGAAATCATCTGCTGCTAATTTAGCATCTCCGATCCCTTCCACACTGTAGCATCTGGGCAGCAAGGCTTTGTGAGTACAGATGCTTCAGGATCAGCTTTGAAAATAAACCCGAGTAAGTCACTTTTTGGAGATTAAACTGACTCCTCCTGGAAACCACTGCAGGGGAAGAGCACTTGTTTATTAAAAAGAGACAGCAGGGATCAGGGCATGAAAGGAAGCTTTGTCTCCTCGCCTATTAGTTTACTCCATTTCTCTCTACGTTAACGCTTTTTCTTCAGGTGTGCAGGGGAATCTCGGGCACAAATCTTCCACCTCCATAAAAACATCAGGCAGAGAGGAAACACCCGCCCCCCGGCTCCCGGGCCCTGCACATCACGGAAGCCCCGTGGTCACCTGCAACCGCTGCTCGGAGGAGGATCCGCTGCTCGGAGGAGGATCCGCTCCGCTCCGCCCCGCCGCGCCCGCCGCAGCCCCGCAGCCCGGCCGCCGCCGCAGGGCCGGCGGGGAGCAAGCGGCAGCCGGCGGCATGAGGCGCGACCCGGCGCCCGGCTTCTCCATGCTGCTCTTCGGCGTTTCCCTCGCCTGCTACTCGCCCAGCCTTAAGTCGGTGCAGGACCAGGCGTACACGGCGGCGGTGGTGCTGGAGGGCAAGGTGCAGTCCGTGGGCCCCCCCGCCGGCGGCGGCAATGACAGCCGAGGAGCCGCCGGTCCCGCCGGGGGGGTCTTGGTCAAGGTGCTCGACCTGTGGCCCCTCAACAGCGGCGGGTTGCAGCGGGAGCAGCTCATCAGCGTGGGCTCCAAGGCGCCCTGCTTTAAAGTGAAGCGCAACCACCGCTACATCTTCTTCCTGGAGCCCACCGAGGAGCCGCTCGTCTTCCGCACCGCCTTCGCCCCGCTCGATACCAGCGGCAAGAACCTCAAGCGGGACGTGGCGCGGATCCTCTGCGCCGACTGCGGTACGGGCCGCGCCGCGAAGGCGGGGGGGCGGCGGCCGGGGGGGCGCCGGGACCGGCGGAGGTGTGTGTGTGGGGGGGTGATGGAGCTGCGGCGGGGAGCGTTGGCCCGCGTCCCGGGCAGCCGCGGGGCGACAGGCCCATTACCCCTGGGGCCGGGGCAGTGCCCGGCGATCGGCTCCCCCGCCTCACCCCCGGCCGGCACCGGGAGCCGCGCCTACACCGGGGGGTGATGCGCTCCGCCGGGCCTGGCCGCCACAGCTGCGTTCCCCCACCACCCCCCCTCGGCCGTGGGGTCCACGCTCGCCCGGCTCAAGGTCCCGACCTGCCCCGGCCCCGCCCCGGCGCCGTGCCAGTAGCGCAGCCCCGAGCCCCGGTGCGGTGCGGGCGGGGAAAGGCCCGCAGCCCGGCTGCCGCCGCGCCCGGGGTCGATGCGCTCCGCCCGGGCTTCCCGGAGGTAGTGTCCTCGGTCTCGGCGTTTCTCCAGTGTCCCCCGCCTCGGGTGTCGCTTCCCTCGGTTCGCCTGGGCGATGGCGGGTAGCCCCGGCCGGGAGAGCCGCTACCGGCATGCGGCGATGGCTCCGTTAGCTCGGTGCGCACTGGTGGTGCCTGCCGCCTTCCCCTCCCGAGCATGTTTACTGGGGCGGAGAGAGGCTCCTTCCCGCGGGGTGCGGGCCCTGGGGCAGGTGCTGGCTCTCCCGGTGTGCCCTAAGTGCCGGGAAGTTTCGCCTCCTTCAGAATAACGGCCCGAGGTTGTGAAGTTGGTTTTCTTTTGTTCGTTCAGCGCATTTCGGTGTCTCCCGTCAATGCACTCCCGCCGTTCTCCGTGCTCTGTGCTGATCCTCCACCACCTCCGGGAGCGAGGTTATGAAATGACTTGAACGGGGAAGCGCCTGCCGGAGCGTTGCTGCTTTTGTGCCTGGATTTTCCTCGCTGTTCTCCGGCAGGGCGAATACCTGCGATGGGCTGGGCGGTGGGGGACCGGGTGAAGACAATGCCTGCATTTTCCCAGGGTTAGGATCTGAGCTTACAAAAAAATGCGAGTTTGGCCCTTCGTCCGGTTTGAATGCTCAGATACTGTGTCACGAAATCCAGAGAAGGCCGGTGTTAACCCAGAGAGCTCTGAGTGCCATGCTGTGCCCTTAGAAATGCATTTGTATTTCTCCTGTTTGCTGGGTTGTGAGGATGCACAGGGCATATCTCCAAGGAATCCAGGTTCCCCTCTCAGTGACAGCGTGCTGCGCTTCCACCTCAGGTTAAGTGGCCTTTTGCCTCATTAAAAGCAAGCTGCCTTGTCAAGTTAGCTGTAATGAACATGTGTGTGCTGCTTTGTTGTTGCTGTTTTATTATGAACTAGGTGGTTCTTGGCCATTTGGGACTGCTGACCCCAGATTTTTCAAGCCAGACCCATCCCTTTTTTTTTAGTTATCCAAAAGATTAATTTAGAAGGTTGCGCTTCCTGGGAGAAGGGTGGAACCTTGCGTATCATAATATGTTGTTGAGGAAAATGGGCTAGGACTGCATACGAGAAAACTAATTTGGGAGACACTAATTTCATGTGCATCTGTATGTGGGCCATCATGGACATAGAGGATTTAGTGAAATAGCTGTTGCAGAGTTAAAAGGAAGGTAAATGGGGGAATTTCTTGGGACTGTGATCTCATCATCAGGTGAAAGCACAGCAAAAGGTACATGGCTTTTATTTTTCTTTTTTTAAAGCAAGGAAGATTCCAAACTTACCCATCTCTGAGCAGCAGGGTATGACTTTAAGAGGAACAGAGGCTGCTCTGTTGCCTCCTGGATCAGGCCTGAAGTGTTAACACGTAGGCTGATGTAACAACAAGTTAAGGGATGTCCTTCTGCCCGTGACACCTTCTTGGAGCTGATGCTTTTGTTTCTGTATATTTAGTGGTTTGAATAGGCTCCCTGGCTAAGGGACTCTGCAGGTTGTCAGGAGCGTTGTCTTAGCAGAGCTCTATGGCAGATTGAAAAGGAAAAATAAAAGCTGGTGGTTGGGGAACTGTCATAACTGTGGTTTGCTTCAGTGATGAAGATTAAATGGGAGCCTCAGCCTGATGAACTTGTGGTTCCCCAAGCAATTCCTGCTCTTAGTTCGTCTAGGAGGTTACTTCTGAAGGTGACATTCTTGGCAGGATCTTCTAATTTGTAGCACCTGAGGTGCTGGAAAGGTGTGTGGACTGGGATACCAGGCTATGATCTACCTTCTTGCTCCTTAGTTTCTGTTGGTAGGGGAGATCGGGACAGGTGTGGGGCTATTCCCCATTCTTGCTGCAGTTGGGGACTGTGGACAACTCGAGTTGGCAGGGGGTGAAGTGTCCAGGCACAACGTGCACTCTGAGGGACATCCAGGCTGCAGCCATCTAAAGGATATTATGGGGCCAAGGGGACGGATGCTGGGGCTGCTTCTGAGTGGGTGGAGCAGGACCTTGTGGCTTTGATCACTCCAACCCACCCACTCCCAAAGATGGAGGCCTCACAGGACCATCTTCTCCCTGATCTGGCTCTGTGCCTGAGTCTATTTTCTAGTGATTCATCCCCTTCTCACAGGCTGAGATGCTGTGTGTCCTCTGCTCTCGCTGCTTGCTGAGGTCCAGGATGCGTTGCAGGATTAGACCTGTGGTTGGAACATCTGTGACCCTCTCCAAGGAACAGTCTCCAGTTTCCCCAGCTTGCTTGGAGGAGAGAAAGTGGGTGGTGAGGCACTGCACAGGACCCAGACCGTTGCTGGGCAGAGCCAGGAAGGCTGGAGGAGAGGAGAGGGTGGCATGGGGCGCGGGATGCACAACAGCAACAAAACCAGTCTGCTCACCTGGCGTGTGGGGGGGGTCTCACCTGGTCTGTTGTCTGCCAATCCCCACCCCCTCTCCCCCTGAGATGCAGGGAGGGGGATTTGCACTTGGGCCATTCCACTGCCGGACAGGCTCTGAAGGTTGGAACTTCCCTACCTGCAAACCCCAGAGGTCTGCAGCCTCTGCATCTCTGCCCAGCCATGGGTTTGCGTCCCCTGGTCACACAGGGAGCAGCTGATCCCTGGGCCCAGGATCCTGTGGGTATCATCATTCATCCATCTTAAAAACTCTTCTTCACTGGGACTATTATTGTGGTGGGGTTTTTTCCTATACTGTTACATAATGATTCCTGTTATTGCTTCTCCCTCCTGTCTCTTCACATCTTTTAGCTCCTTAATTTTGGATAGTCTCTTATCTCCTATGTGCCTACATGCACTGATCAAGGAAGAAGAAATATGTGCAAAGACACAGTGCTGGCTCTCCCTGGTGGGGTGGCTGTGCGGCATGGTATTCCTGCTGGGACCACTTCAGCTTTGAGTCCAGAAAAGGGGTTGTGGTCCTGACCCTCCTGGTCTTTAAGGGTCGCTTTGTCATCATCTGCTTTCCACTCTACATATAACGTCCATGCTACCTGTGAGCAAGATTTATTTGGGGATATTTTGTTTACAGGAGGGGCTTTCACTGGTGGGGATTTAACCTGTCTGATTTCTGCTTTCACAGAGGAACAAATGTCTTCCTGCCTCCATATGCAGGAAGTTGCAAAGTAGCTTTAATTGGAGCTTGTACATCTCCTGGAGCACCTCGCTGAAAATACTGCAGAGTTCCAGGATGAACTACGCGACTTGCCTGTAGGATTAGCTAGCTTAGTCTGGGCAAGTAATCTGGTGGGGACAGATCCCCAGGGGGATTTGCGGGCGGGGGGCCTGTTGTTGCAGGAGGTATTTCTTAGGAGATGAGGTCGTCTTTTTTTTCTTTTTTCTTTTTTTTTTTTTTTTTTTTTTTTTTTTTTCCAGTTGGAAGGTGCCTTGGTCTTGGTGAGAATTGGAAACATGCAGGGACTGTGACACTGGGCTCAGTGGCCACAAGTTGCTGGAGCTGTTTATCAGTTGATTCTGGGAGCCAGGTTGGTTACAGCTGGCTCGTGAGGAGAGGAGGGAGGCCTGATTTTGAAGTGCCCGCGGGAAGATACAGCCCTCTGGATTATAGTGTAGGTGTTGATGCCAGAAATAGCACTGGCAATGTCAGACCAGCTGCTCATGCAAAAATACCCCTCTCTGCTATCCTGTAAAATCATTGGGCTCAATCCAAGCCAGGCAGGCACAGGGGAAGGGTGCAAGTGGGCTTCAGCCACCGGTGCTGGTGCTCTTCCTTCATCCCAGGACAGCTGTGGAGCAGGGAGCAGCAAAGCTGGATTTTCTCACACACCACCCTGCTAATTAGAGCTGTCTGAAACTATTTCTCACCACCTTCAGAAAAATCACACTTCCTTAGGATCACAGAAGAGTGAAAACATGCTTCCTTCTTGCATTTAAGTTTCTGCAGATGGGGAACGGTCACTTTGCTGCAGAAAGCTTTTACTCCTCACAAGGATGACACGTTTCTGAGTGCTCTCTGCTCCTGGTTAGCTACTACACAAGATTTGGCTTGGGAGCGGACCTGGGGCAGCAGGATCCCCATGGTGAGGTCAGCTCCTCATCTCCCAGCTGAGCCAGCTGTGACAAGGAAGTGTCAACTGAAACTCTGCTTGGCTGGTGCTGCAGGTCCAAGTGACTGTAGCTGTACCTGAAGCAAGAGGTTGTCCACTCCCAGGTACATGCGATACATGGAGAAAAGCCTGGCTAATTTCTCAGTCCCCCTTTTGGAAACATTTCACTAAATAAAGCATCTCCCCAAGGATCCCTATGAGTAAGAGGAGACTAAAAATGCTCCTGCATGATCCCAGCAGTGCTGGTTTCTATATCTAGGGCCTCTCCATGCACAACCCCTGGACACCAGCTGCTGCTCGGTGGCTTTGTGCTCTGCTGGCTAATAACCCTTCAATATGGGCCCTGAAGCATAATGCCCTTTCTAAATCACAGGCAGCACCTTGACTTGGGTTTGGATCTGGATCAGAAACTGGTGCATGCTTGGGAGCACAGAGGCAATAAATTCCATCATCAGGAGAAAGCTCCCCACTTGATTTGGGCTGTGTAAGGCAAAATGCATTGTGGTTACCATGGCTTGAGCCTTAAAGCATTTGGCACACCCCAAAATCTACTGCAAGGTCCCACAAGGGATCAGTTTTGGTAGTTTACCTCTGGGATGAGGGTGCCTTTCCCAGCAGGACCAGATGGGGTTGCCAGTTATCGTGAGCAGCATGGCATGGATCCTACCAGGAACAGCAGTTGCTTTGCCAGGTTTAGGGCATTGGATGCTGATGCTCGAGAGAGCCTTGTCTCCCTTTTCCCTCCTGAGTCATGGTGCAACACCACTGAGTGTAGAGGGGAACTCTGTTGTCCTGGAACAGCTCCTGATTTCCCCCAGTGAGCTGTGCTGGCCGTTGGCAGGCAAGGGTGCAGATACAGCAAGAAGGGCAGAGGTGAGTGGTGTGCTTGGCCAGAAGGAGCTACAGGAGATCGATCCATAGTGGGCAGCAGGTTGTGAGGCTGTGAGCCCATGGGTGACTCTGGTTGTGTGAGAAATTCTCACTGCAGGGGAGCCTGAGCAATAAAGTGATGGAACATGACAAAGTGCCTCTGCTGAGCTGGGAAGTGCTGGGGCTGTCTGGCAGCTTCTGTCAGTCCTCCTGTGCCTGCTCAGGGCCAGGTGCAGCAACATGATCGGTGTTGGTCATGCTGGTGGGGAGATGGGCTGGGTGTAACAAAGATGTGAGTAAATCCTGCCACTCTCTCTGCTACCCCTGCTGATCAGAGGAGGTTGCCAGGATGGGAGCACACACCCTCCCTAACTGCTGGACCACTCTTTTATGTGCTGTGTGAACGAGAAGGCTCTGCCCCGCTCCCTGGCAAGGTGTTCTCAGCACTGTGCAAGTGCTCTGTCCGGTGCAGATGGCAGAGGACGCCAGTCCTCGGCAGGAGCTCGGGCGGACATGTGCAGCGAGGGGAGGCTCCGGAGGAAGCTCATCTCCCCGGCAACTTTGGCAGCCAGGCATCTGCTCGCCTACTGAATTGGGTGTGCAGCAGTCGAACACCTAAAGGGTGCCAGCACCTCTCAGCACTTGCCTTCTCAGATCTGGGGGGAGGAGGAGAGGTCTACCAAGCCAACTGCCAGAAATTTTGGGGACAGAGTATTGAGTCTGCAAGGGTAGGCTAAAGATCAAAAGGAAGATGAATCACTGTGCTGCTCTTTCTCTGCCTGCTGACCGTGCTCCCGGTGCTTGGCTGCTGCAGCTTGGTGCCGGGCTGTGTGCTGCAAAGCTTGGCCAGAAGGGTCAGTGAAAACTGCTTTCATTTAATCCCCATGGTCCAGCTCCATCCTGGATAAGAGAGTGACCAGTCTGGAGGAGGAAAACATGAGATTCCCCAAAACATGGGGTACTAGAGGGGAGCAGATGACTTGCAGCTTGAAGGAGAATAATTTGTATAACTACATTCAGAGAAACCTAGGATGTGGGCAGGTACGGGGAGGGTCACTTCTGCACTGGGAGAGTTTGGTTTTGTACAGAGGTCACAGCAGACAGCACTGAAGCTGTTCAGGGGAGGGGGAGAGTTCATATTAGGGAAGAAAAAGGGAATGAGAAAATAAGAAATTTAGTGGGTCAGAGGGGGACAGGAGATGCTGCCTTGGAGACCCAGGGCACAAGACCCAGGGAGTTCAGCTGAGCAGGAGTTTCTTGTCTCTATGTGTGTTAGGGTCAGCCAGCTCTTGCTGAGTTTGTAGCCATGTCTTGGCATTGCTGACTGTTTGCCTATGTCAGGGAATCCTCTCTGGTCTTCTTGTCTTTCCTGTCTCAGGGTCTTAACCCAAGTAATTGCTCCTGTAAGGTGTCTCTGCAGTCCAAACCATGTCCGAAGGGTGACCTCCTAGATGTGCTCCTCAGTATGAGTCAAAGGTTGGAACTAGATTGGGGCCCATGGTGGTGGCATGGGCTGAGCACAGCCCCAGGTGATGTGGCACCTTGAGGTTGGAGCTAGGTGGGCTGATGGGACAAACTTATTTGCAGAAAAGAGGCCAAAACATGGCAGTGGTCCTGACAAGGCTGTAGGAACTGCAGAGCAGTTACCCTCTTGTCCCTGGTAGCCTGGTCTGGAGCTGGGTGAGAGCTATCAGAAGAGCATTTTGACAGTGGGTTGGGCAGACATCCATCAGAATGAACCTGGTATGGGTGACCTCCCTGCAGGCAGGCAAGATAGGCTGCTCAGAGCATCTGAGACTAGGGACTAGTTAGGGCCTGTTCCCACTCTGTTGTCTGATGTTGTAGCCCAGGGACAAGGTGCTCCTTCATCATCTCTCACTGGCCAGGGCAGTTCTTGAAGGTCTCTTGACTGGGGTTGATGGCTCCAGCAGTTTTCACTGGTCCCCATATCTGCCCCACATGCTGTTGTCTGCATCAGGACAGTGACATCCTTTCCTGTATTCCTGTCACTTGTTGTTTGTTGGCCTGTGGAGGGCAGTTGAGTTCATCCTTGCAGGATGAAGCACGTGTCCTGGTTTTGCAGGAATGCTTCATAGTTGGTGGCCTCCTGGAGGAGAGCTGGCTGCTGTTGTCTCTGGGCACAGTGTCTCTCTGGGATGGGATACACGTGCTCAGTGAGGAAAAGTGTTGTGCTTGTGACAGAGTGCCCAACTCCCACCCTGTCCTGGTGTGTTGGGACTGTCCTTTGCCTCGATGAAGGTGAGGACTCTGCAAAATCCTTCCCAATGGATTCAGTTGCTGTAAGTGACCTTGTGGGATCTGCAGGTGGGAGAAGGGCCCCAGGCTGTTGGGGAGCAGACACAATAGTTTTCTAGGGCAGGTCTGGATGGACAGTGCTGTGCTTGATGGCTTGTGGAAATGCTGAGGAGCATGGGAGGGCTTTGGAGAGCCTGTGAAAGGACATGCTGTACTACTTAGTGGGAGAGCTAGTCAGGTCCTGCCAATTTGGGGTCAGAAGGCAGGTATTTGCATTCATTATAATCAATCACTGCTTATCCACTTTTCGTAATGGCTTGGTAATGAAATGCTGTTGAGGATCCTCTTGGTGGTCTTGGGGCAGGCAGATGGCTTGGCAGGAGGGTGGGGACTGGAATTAGCTTTGCTTTCTGGACTGTCTCAAAATTGGCAGCAATGCATGAGCCCTGGCTGCTGCACTTACTGGAGCCTGTCCCCATTGGACCCTGGCTCCCTGCTGCTGCAGTGTCCACTGTAACTGTTCAAGGTGGGCCATGTTTGGGTCAAGGCAAAATGAAGTCAGCATTGGGCACAGCCTCTACTAATGTCATATGGCCTTTCCCAGCATGCAGAGGTGTGGAGGTGTGGGGGACAATTAGCAACACATTCATTTGTCCTGTGAGTATGACAGGGATGCCTTGTTTGGGGGTTGGATCTTCCCTGTGGGTCTGCAGGACCCTTGTCTGCAGGACCCTCTGCTCTGGGTGTTCCCTCTTTTCCACTTCATCCCCTCTGGTCTTCCTCAGCTGCTCTTCTGCATGGCTTGGTGCAGAGGAGAGGAGGAGTGCGGACTCGAGCAGCTGAGTCTCCCCCAGGCAGCTTTCAGCCTTGAGCCAGGCTGGCAGCTGCTGCTGGGAGTCCAGATGAAGTCATCAGCATCCCTGGTCTCAGCCGCCTTCTCCCCGTATCCCTGCTGGGACAAGGAGATGTCTTCCCATCCTGGCTGTCAGGTTTGTCTCTTGTGCTGCTGGCCCTGTTCTCCATGGGCAGCTGCCTAGTGAAGCTGGTGCAACCTAGGGAATCTCAGGGCTGCTTCTTATGGGGCCATGGGAAACTTAGTGCCTGCCCAGGCAGCTGCACATTTCTGTCCTGTGCTGGAATGAAGTGGAGATTCATGTCCTGGCGGAGTATCTGGCATGGTGGGATGCTACCTGCTGACTTTGAGGAGACCTTGAGACCCTTTCTTATAGTGCTGGAGAGCCTGAGTCCCAAAGACACATCCCTAAATCTGCAGAGCTGAGGCATCAAGAAGAAGCTGGAGGAGTTTTCCTGCCAGGTCCTTCCTGCAGCTCCTTGCCTGGCTCAGCATGATCCATATACATGGCAGGAGGAAGCAGAGCCCATTCCAGTATGCACACACCCAGCCCTGCTCCTCTGGCAGTGCTGCTGGGCCCCAAGCACATAGGCCAGACATCAAATTTGTGTCCCACCACCCCAACACTGCTCTGATCTTGAACACTCCCAGAAAGATGTGTTGATGTCAGGGGAAATGGGAATGCAGCTGGGGTGGAGGTCTGTGGGACAGACCACCTCTTCTCTGACACATCTTATTCCTAGGTTGGTGATTTAAGCTGGTCTTCCTGTCGTGGGGGACACAAGAGTCTGGGTCTGCAGGATGACTGTTGTTGTTTCTTGGATGTTCAAGCACAACAGCTGCTGCAGGCCATGGCAAATGCTGTCTGAGTCCCAGACCTGCTGATGCTGTAGAGCCCAAATGGGCTCACAGGCAAGGAGGGGAAAACCTATAGGGAGTGAGGTGTTCTGGTGGGTTTGGAAGGATCAGATGCAGGTGAGATGCTGGGAAAGGCCCTGAGGTTTTTGGGCACTGGGTAGGACATATCAGAAGATGGAGGGTGGTTTGAATGGCAATGAGGAATTCTTCTGTACCTACAACTAGGATGATGGGAAGCAGCAGGCATGGGGTCGCCCAAAGAAGGTCCTTTTTCACACAGTGCCTTGCTGCAATGTGCTGCTGGGGCCACAGGGAAGGATCACAGAGGCTCCAAGAGGCCATGCCTGTGTGTACAGCAGGGCCAAGGTGCAGCTGCTGATTCTGAGTTTCCCCAAATGCCTTCTTGCCAGAAGGGGTGGGCTACAGTGGGGAGAGGCAGAGTATGGGGCTGAAGCAGTGCTGTGGTTTTGGCCTCAGGAGAGGCTCTGCAGAGAAGTAGTGACCCATTTCTCCATATATTGGGCAGTAATTCCTTCATGGAGCCTGATCTCCATCGCCTGGACCACGCTCCAGAGGAGCTTTGTGGAGTATCTAAGTCCATTTTTAGCATATGGCTGTTGTGGGTGGGGGGTGCAGCCCAGCCCAGGCAGCTGTAGGGGTTCAGCTCGGCCCAGGGTGTGTGCAGCTGTGCTGGGAACATGTGCTGCAGAGAGGGGTGTTTGTGTAGCTCTGGAAGGAACCGATGCAGGCAAGGGGGCTGTGCTTGGAGATTTGGTTCAGTTCCCATCTGTGCCACTGATCATAGGAAAGCTGCTTAGCATCTCAACACCATGATTCCCTGCCTGGCAAGCAGGAAAGATGCTGCTTTGCACGCTCTGCTAAGGTGCAGGCAAAACTGGTAGTGTGCTGGGTTCCTGTTAGGGCATCAGTGCTGATAATCAGCAGAAATTTGAATGAAACCCTGCCCTCCCTCCAGCACCTTTCACTGATGGACCTTGGAGCAGTCCATCCCCATGGGTACAGAGCTGTCTCTGCTGGCAACTGGTCCTCCCTGGAGGTGGCAGACCCTGCTAAAAGGAGGCAGACCCTGCAGTGGTACTGTGCAGCTGGGAGCATCTGAGTGGGTCTTTGAGGGTGGAGGAGCCGTGGCTTGTTCCTGGAATGAGTTGCAGGGGACCTGCCTGGTACTGGCCAGCAGCATGTTGACTCTCCTTGGGTGGCCATCTAGCACTGAGCATTTCCCAGCCAAGCTCAGCTCACAGCAAAGGTGTTAGATCCACAAAGACATAAACTTGTGGTCCCCAAACGTGCCTGTGATCTGCAGTGGATTGCTCTGTCTGCGTGGGGGAGCTGTGACGTGTGAAGAGATGATTTCTGTCAGTCCATTGCGTGGTGACATGCAGGCTTCTGGCATCCAGGCTGTTTTCCTGGTGCTCAGAACAAGCTGGGAGTGCTGGCGGTGAGCACGGATCCCTGAGGGCACTTGATGTTGCATGATGGTGTGGAGAGAGGATTTCCCAAGCTGTTAGAGGGCTGAGCAGCTTTGTGCTGCACGCCGTGATGGAAGGATGCTTGGGTGAAGCAGGCTGAGTGGCTGGTCTGCTGATGCTTGCAAACTTCTGCAAATCTGCAGCTGCTGAGTGGAGTTGAGAGATTAGGATTGTATTTTGTGGTTTGAAATGACCCTGAGAGTTGCCATCAGGGCCTTTCCCCTGCCCTTTGGGATGCTACATATCAGTAAATGTTACTGGGAGGTGATCCAAACCCAGACAGGCAGGGTTTTGTGTGCATGTTTACTTCTGCAGGGGAGAGGAAGGACAGCTGCACTCTCCACCTATGCTGAGACAGCTAATCTGGGAGCCCTCCTGCCTCAGGTCACAGTTTCAGGCCTCTCCTTCCTTCCCAAGCACTGTGGGCTGAATTGCCTTCTGCTCTGTGTCACTGGAGTGAAAGCACAGACACCAGGACAGCACAGGTGCAAGGAAGCAGAGTAAATCCTGCCCGTGGCGTTGATACACCTGTAGAAAAACTGGCTGAGTCTGCCAAGAAAGCACATGCTGACACTGCGATTGGACTGCTAGCCATAAATAAAACCATGGCCATTGCAGGAAGGAGGTTCTGGATGGTTCTTCAAGCAGAGAGAGAAAATACCTTTCCATTGTGAACTTTGAACCTGGCTGATGGCTCATGAGACCAGCAAACCTCATATTTCATCCAGGAGAGGGGCTGGTAACTCCTAAATCCTAAATAGATGAAGAGGGCTCTGGCTTCAGAAGGGCACATTGGAAGGTGCCACAGGAAACTGTGACCTTTTGACACCTCCTTGCTGGGCGAGTGGCGATGGTTTTCCTGTGGCAGCCCTGGGCAGCTGCAGGACCGCAGGTGCCTGTTGCATGTGTTGGGTGTTGGCTGGCTGCATGGGCTGTGAGCATGCTGAGCTCTGGGCCACCAGCAGGAGCTCCTGGTGCTAGAGATGGCTCCTTGGGTCACAGTGCCTGGCAGCTCTGAAGCTGCAGAGAGAGGTCTTGTTCTGTCCTTTGCTCTTGATGAATGGGGAGGTGTGTGGCTGTGCTCTGGTTGGACTCTGAGAGAGGTCATTTAGTCCCCACTCCTGTACAGATCCTGTTTGTGTCTGGGATGAGGGATAGTGAGGCTTTGTGGATAGGGCTGATCTCCATCTGGGGCGTTTCCTTATGTTGCACAAGATTTACTGAAACCATTGTGTGAACCTGCTGGGAGGGGATGCATCGCAGAGTTTCCTTTCCCATCATCTCTTTTGTAACTCAGTACCCTTTCCCATCACTCTGACTTCGGGGAATTTCCCACCCCTCACTCTTGTCTGGTGGCCAGGCTGTGTCCTAAGGCCAGGAAAGCAGCACTAGCCCTTTCTTCCTCTGGGTAGGCAATAAAGTCCTTGGCACTTCACCTCCTGGGCCCGTGGGGTGCCAGGTTAAATTTGACCTGAAGCACAGCATGGATGAGCTCTGCCAAGCCTCTGATTCTGACCCAAAGAGGCTGCTGAGTCCAAGTTATCTGAGTATTTATTAGGCAGGCTGGTCTCCTTTCCAGAGATCTGAGCAGTGCAGTCAAAGCTGGTAGCAGAGCTGCTGTCTCTGTCTCCTTTGGGCTGAGGATGTGAGGAGCTGGTTCAGTGATGCCCCATCAGGCAGCGGCTCCTGCCAGATCTGCTGCCAGCTGTTGCCAGATGCAAAACCTTGTGCCATGGCACAGGTTCCCAGACACTGCTCACTGGCAGCCAGATTTGAGGAGGGAAGAGTGGTCATGATGATGGACAGTGCCTGTGTAGGAGGACCATCCACTGGGCTTCTTCTACTAAAAACTAAGGTCAACAACCTGCCAGGCAAATCATAGAATGTTTTGGGTACAAAGGACCTTTAAAGGTCATCTAGGCCAACCCCCAGGATGTTCCTGGGAGAGTTATCAGATTGGTGGGAAAGGGATGAGTGTGGAGACTGTGGAAAACACATCCATGTCCCTGGGACATGAAACCTGCCCAGCAGTGGAGCTTGGAGTTTTTTCTTGTAACAGGGTCACAACTTCTAGCAAGTGAGGCTAATAACAGGATTTTATGTGGAACAGTTTTATGCTGGGCTCAACTCGCCTCTGTTGGAGGGAGTCGGAGAGCATAGCAGGGGGAGGGGCAATGTCCTGGCTGTAGCATCTGAGGGAAACCCCCCCTTCTTGAAATCTTACTTTCAGGACTGGTGTTCTTTAAAATATATATTTTTTTTCTCCTTCTCTGTGTAATGGGTGACATGCAAAACCCTTCTGCAAGGAAATAAATTCTGCCTGTCATAGTGGCTTTTACTTAGCAGTGTTGAATTTCCTTCCATGCTGCTGTTGTCTTTTTTTTTCTTTTCTTTCCCCTTTCTCCTCTCCTCCCTCCTACACACGCTCTTCGCTATTGTACATCCTCAGCTTTCACAGCAATAGAATCACAGAATCACAGAATCCTAGAATGGCTTGAGTTGGAAGGGACCTTAAAGATCATCCAGTTCCAACCCTCCTGCCATGGGCAGGGACACCTCCCACTAGACCAGATTGCAATAATTGCAGCTGAGCTAAGAAAACCCTAAAGTGTTTTTAACGATGGCTTTGATTCCTTTTCCTGCAGTGTCCTCTGAGGCTTCATCCTACTTAAAAATTTGCAGGTGTTTCAATGACCTTTTATTTTTCCATTTATACCTATTTTTTTAAGGAAATTTCCTGGAAATTCAGTATTTGGATGAGAAGTGGGAGTACAAAGTTGTTTGGTGCCACTGTATATGCAGGACACGCAAGCTGGACCTACCTGCTGGGAAGGACTTTCAGCATTCCTTCTAGGTCTCCCTCTTGCAGGAGTTTGCTGGTGACACACTGGCATTTTTGTAGGAAGTTGGGTGATTTTTGAGGTGAAAAGTCTGAAACTGCCCAGAGATCTTCCTGATCCCCTGATCACCTTCTATGATGCAATGACTGGCCTGGGAGATGAGGGGAGAACAGTGGACATTGTCTACCTGGACTTCAGTAAGGCCTTTGACCCTGTCTTCCTTAAGATACTCGCAGAGAAGCTGTTGATGTATGGACTGGATGAGCAGACAGTGTGGTGGACTGAAAACTGGCTGAATGTCCAGATCCAGAAGGTGGATGTTGCTGGCACTCAGGGCAGTAACTAGTGGTGTATTCCAGGGGTCAATACTGGGTCCAGTCCTGTTTAACAATTTCATTAATGACTTGGATGATGGGGCAGAGTGTACCTTCAGCAAGTTTGCAGCTGGCACCAAACTGGGAGGAGTGGCTGATAGTGCCAGAGGGTCGTGCTGCCATCCAGAGAGACCTTATCAGGCTGGCAGACTTCTGGGCTAACAGAAATCTCCTGAAGTTCAACAAGGAGAAGTGCAAAGTCCTGCATTTGGGGAGGGACAACCACAGGCACCAGTACATGCTGTGATCACAGTAGCACTGTGTGTTGTGGAGTCTCCATCCTTGGAATGAGTCAAAAGCTGATGACATGGTGCTGGTCAACATGCTTTGGATGCCCCTGATGCAGGAGCATTGGACAGGATGACCTCCAGAGGTCTTCCCAACCTCTACTATTATGTGATTGTGTGTGGAAGCCCCCCCAGGACCACCTGCCTGTAACTGAAGGCTGGCAAACACCTTGAGACTTGGTGGATATGTGGATCCCCCCTGATTTGTCTGGGGGTGTTGGGCTGTCATTTAGTGTCTGCGTAATAGGGTGCCCCAGACCCTTGGCTAAGGAGGCAGCTGGGGCCATCACTCCAGCTGTGTGTCTCCCAGTTCCTGGCAAATTCAGTGGAGGTCTCCCTGTAAAAGAGGAGCAGGGGAGCCAGGCAGCCTTGTATCTGCCTGTAGAGTGTGGGTCTAGAGCTGCCTTGTGTGCTCACTGTGCTTCTCTGGCCCTGGTTGCTGTCTCTGCATTCCCCATCCCCTCAGAGCAAAGGCTGTGGAGAGGTACCATCTTCATGAGACAGAGGTCTCTCCACTGCTGTCAAAATGATGCACAAGGATAGATGCATGAGCTCTTGTGCAGCCATGCCATTGACTCCTTGGGGCTGCCATCACCCAGGCTGCTCTGGATCAGGTCTGGAATATACTCACAGCTTGGTCTCTCTTCTCTCCCTCCTTGTAGGTCTCACCCAGTGGTATGTAAGGCCCTATCTGTCCTTGCCCAAAGGCACTTAGGACAGCGAGGACTCTAAGAGCCTTTGCAGGCTCTTGAAGTCTGTCCTGCCATGCCTGGGAGGGCTGTCCTGGGAGGGCTGAGGACCAAACTTCCCAGACAGTGTCTGAAACCTGACAGCCCATGTCCCATGACACTGCTGAACCTCCAGACGCCATCCGTCCTTCCCAGCCCACTTGCATGTGGCCTGTGTGATTTTGGCTTGCTTCTCTGAGCCGCTCTTTGTAGCCCACTCCAAATACTCCTAGGATGAACTATGCTTTTAAGTCCTTCTTAAGTAAACCTGCAGTGGAGGGGCCAGGCTGCAAAGATCAGGGCTGGAGGCTGAGAAGCACCAGGAGCAGGGTGGCTGGGCGCTGTACCTGGGGAGGTTGGGGCTGCAGCAGCAGTGGGCAGAGCTCTGCCCAAGCTCTCCCTTGGGCAAAGTGGGGGCTGGAATAGCATGAAGAGTGGCAGCTCTTTGCCATTTTTTCCAGACTGGATTGTATCTCATGAGCTCTGCAAAGTGAGGTCTGGTGCTGGGCTTGTTGTTTGCAGACCTGCCTGTTCCCTGCTTCTCAGATGCCATCGTCTGCTCTCCCTGCTCTGTCTTCCCACACAGATCAGTGACGCAGAAATTACAGGACTGAGACAGCAGAGAAGGGCGGTTGGGAAGGCTGCTGGGTGGACTTTTTGCCTTCCTGCCTTGCAGCTTGGGGAGCAAGTATCCTTCTTTTGGTGAGACTGTGAGCACAGTCATGCTTCTGCCAGCGCACCATGTCCTGGGCAAGCAGGAGAGTGGAGTCCAACAGGCTGTCTGAGGCTTCTGGTCCAGCCAGTGGCCTAAAGCTGCGGTTCAGACCTCTGATAGAAGCTGTGGGACCAAAGAGGTTTGTGCAGATGACCTGTGCCTGCCCCTGCTGACCTACGCTGCTCCTTTGGCCCAAGCCATGGGCCATGGCTTGTCTGTGCACTGCCCTACGCTGCTTTGTGGCCAGAGCAGCCCCTTTCCAGCCCAACGTACTGGGTGTGCTGCAGAGAGCTGCCAGACCAGCAAACCTATGCTAGCCACTGCCCTTCCCACATTCAGCAGCTGAGGCTGGCTTGGCAAAGAGTGCAAATTGGCTGGTTTGGAATGGAGTAGGATAGGGAGCTGTGAAGGGAAGAGACCTTGCTAAGCAGGCAGCTACTGTTGTCTTGTTACATGAGGGCTGTCCACCACCTGCCACTGACACTTCTGTGCCTTCGTTTGTGCAGTGTGGGCTTCTTGGGGCTGTGGCTGCTGCTCTGGCTTTGCATCCTTCACAGTGGAGATTGGTTAGTGTCCTTGGAGAAGCCTTCAGAGTCACATCAGTGTCAGTCTCCTGGTAGCTGAGCCAGCTCGGTGCTGCTGGGGATGTACTCAAAGGAAAAAAATACCCTGGGGACAAGCCGGGACACAGAGAAGCCACCATCAGCTAGAGCTGTACAATGTTGGATGGCCTTTTTCTCCCTGGAGCAGTCTTGCCCAGGGGGAAGTGGAGGACCCTTGATGTTGAGTTACTGCACTGAGACACTCAGCAGCACGTGCTCAGCTGCGTGCACAGTGTTTATGTCAGGGAAGGGAGGCAGCTCTGTTGCTACCTGGTCCTGAACCATTTCTAGTTCCACCTGGCTGCTTACCCAGTCAGCAGAGAGGAGGGATCCGTTCCTCCCACCCGTGGATGCGGGGATATTTCCTTCCCCTCCCCCTGCAATCAGATGCTTGCAGAGCAAAGCTTGCGGCAAGCCAAGCATCATTTGCACTCCATCAGACGTGGGTGTCTATAAAAAGCCTCTCAGGGGTTGCGATTGGGTGGGTTGGCTGTGCCACGTGGTCTCTCGTAAGGCCTGTGTTGCTGAGCAAGTGGCATTCCACTTATTTTTGGCACTAATAGTCTTTAGTTAATACATAAATTCAGCTTAGATTCTGGATGGAAAATAAATCCCAAGCGGAGGCTCCGCTAATAACACGACAGACACTTTGGGGAGCCTGGGACGCCTGTCAGCAGAGCGGTCGTGGCTGCTGAGATCTGAGAGCAGCATCATGCATGGGCACAAGGTCCTCAAAAGTTACCATGTGTTGTCCAGCAAAATTACAGAATCATTAGACAGCTGGCCAAGGTGAGCTCTAACTTTAACTGCTGGAGCTGAACTCATTACATCAAATGCCTTTGGTGAGATCCCCAGTCCCATGCTGGCATGGTGAGAAAAGCATCAGTTTGGATTTGACCCCTGCAAAACACCCTCCACTCAGTCAGTCTGCTGAAAGGCAAGGCTGGTCTGAGGTCCTTTGTTCTGCTTCTTTCTTGCTGGCCAGTCACGCCAGGATGCTTCCCCACATCCTGGTTCATCCCAGGGAACCTTCACCACTGATCTGGGTGTGTTGGGGGCTGCATCTGAGTGGCTACATCCTTCCAGCAGCATATGTGCCTGTGAGAGCCTGACTGGGGAAGCCTGGAGAGTGTGTGACCTCAGAGTGCTGAAGTTAGGCTTTGCTCCAGGGGTTGGTGCTGTCACCTGAAAGAGGATCTGCCTGGGAGAGCAGATGCCAACAGCCTGTCAGAGGGTTTTGTGGCAGTGTGCTCCCCAGCTCTGTGCCATGGGATTCGAGTGCAGGAGAATGGAAGGTCCCCAAGCCTAAATTGACCATGCATACAATGGCTTTGAGGGTCAAGGCTGGAGCTGACTCATTTCCATGTCTCAGCAGGCAGGCTGCTCAGCAGCAGCACTCTCACCTGGTGGCTTGTTCACCCTAGTGCTTTGCAGTGGTGCCCACCACACATAGACAGAGCTGTGCTCTTGGCTCAGAGCCCATCAGTGGGTCAACCCCAATGCATGTCCTTCACATGACCATGCCGGGGCCATTTTCTTCCTGTGTGCCAAACGGACAGACCAAAATACATTGGATGCTTTTTGAGAAATGCCCCCTATTTGTGAAGCAGTGGCTTTCTAGGGACCTTTGCAGGGGGATGCTGCTCTGGGGATGAAAAGCTACTGGTAGTCTGACAATAGTGTCCCACTCCTGCCTTTCCCTGCCCTGTCCCTTCCCTTGGAGCTGGGGGTGTGGGGTGTGTGCCACCGAAAAGGGACAGTGTCCTGGTGACCTGGCTACAAACTCTGTGTCTAAGGGATGGTTCAGGCCCTGCTTGCTACCTTCTGACAGGGTCCTCTTTGGGTTCTCATGAGCTTCAGCTCTTTCTGGAGTTGAAAAGGGATTGAAGGTTAACAGCACTTAGAAGGATGCCAGTTCATCCCCGTCTCTCCTGCTGGCCTGCTTCACCTCATGCACAAGGTCATCCCTGTGCGCTCAGCGTATTAACCTCTTGTCAGGCAGCAGGCAGGATTTTAAAGTCATTTAGGTTTAGGATTGATCTTTCTGGGGAGGTTCAGGTCTCTCTGTTGCAGTCAGGACTGACGGTACAGGGCTGGCCTTGTGAAGTCCAGAGAGTCCGAGGTCATTTCTTTCCCCAGGTTTATTGCTGTGGATTCCCACCAGACACTGCTTCTTTCCCCTGCAATTTTCATCCAAAAGAGCAACACGGAAAGGCTCAGTTTTGGTTTTGTTGGCACTGGTTTGCAGTCACATTGTTTTCCCATATTCTTGTTGCAGGGGAAGGGGGGGGGGGGGCTCATTCTGGAGCCCATTGGGGCTGTACTTACTGCAGTAGGGAAAGCCCTGGCTAGTATTGCCAGTGAGTGGGTATCCCTGATTCACAACATGAGGTGGTAAAATCCTAGCTACAGCCTGTGGGCAAGATGTAACAACCTTGAGGCTTTGTGCGGGAGCCGTAGGTGGATGCAGCTATTCCTCTCTGCTCTGATCCCCCACATCTGTGTTCTCATCTGGGACTTGCCTTGGGGACACATCATGCTGCAGTGGAAGCTGCAGTGTAAGATAATATGGGGGCGGCCCTGGGATGCTCCTCTGTTGGAGCAGGGGCCTTGGGGAAGTAAGTGTGTGTATGTCCATGTGTTTGTGCCAGAGGCTTCCTTTGGAGACAGAAATGATCAGTGCTGGAGACTGGGGCGGGGAGGGAGGGGGAAGAAATCCCAGCATCTTCTTACCCAGTAGCCAGCAGTCCTCTTGGGATTGGTCGTTGCTAGGCACAGGGCTGGCCAATGACTAAAGAGTGGTCCAGGCATGGGCTGGGACATCCTGGCTGGGACTTGCAGTCGTGTCTGTGCCCGTGTCCAGAGTGGACAGACCATGGCAAGGGAGAGCGATACACAGGAATGAGTATTTTGCCTGCAGTGGTGAGTCCTGGCTGCCTGAGTCAGAGCTGCAGAGATTTGGCTCAGCCCCACCATGGGCTGTGTCCCTCAGTTTCTTGTCCCCCCAACGACTCACTTCCCTGACATCCTTCTGGCCCCTTTGTACTTCAGGTGCCTCTGTCCACTAGCCCCGCACCCCTGGAGCCCTGGTTCTGCACGCTGCCCGCGCTTGCCAGGGGAGCTGTGTGTCCTCTTTGCCTCTCTGCTCCACACCAGGCAGGGTGAGGTGAGAGTGAGTCATTTCTCAGTGGCAAAAGCCCAACATCAACTGTCTCAATAAAATAGCAGTTTTAATAGGCTAGAATGAGGAGTATATACAGGGAGTGAATTTATGTCCCTTCAGATACCGGGCACCCCACGTTTGTGCAGCATCAGTCAGACCCTGGCTTGGCTTCTCCCATGCTTCAGAGCAGATCCCATCCCTGGAGAGAAGCTCTCCCTTTAGGTCATTTGAGCCATTATATAATCTTCTTACAAGCAAACAACTCTCACATGAGAACTCCTTACTGCACAGTTAGATAAAGGCAAGGCTGTGCAGGTGGGGTAATGGCCCGGGTTGAGTGGGAGCTGACCGTGGGCTTCTCCATTGCCAGGAGCTGTCTGAGTCTGTCCTGCAGCCATGGGATGTGTGTGGCACAGACCAGCCTGAAAAACACTCTGTACTTCTGTATTCAGGTTCTAGACACATCACATGGGTGTGCTCCCCCATGGTCCTGCCAGAGATAATGAGGGAGCTCTCTACAGCAGCAGTCTGGAGGAGATGGACAAAAGGTTTGGGGTTTACTATGTAAAGAAATAGATGCTTCTGATGGTTAGAGCTCAGAGGGCTGGAGCCAAGTCTCATCACTTCCTGTATAAACAACATCAGGTCGTCTTGGTGGAGCAGCCTCTCCTGGTGCTTGCTCCTTTCTCCTGGGGGAAGGGATGAGCCCCCCGATCTGCATACAGATGCTGCATTGCAGGGTGAACCCGGCATGTAAAAGCCCCAAGATTGTTGGGCTGTTTTCAGCCTCCTGGGCAAGATGCAGTGGGGTACTGGAAGCCAGTAGGTTCTGGCATGTGGGTTCTGGAAGATGTCAAAAGTAGTAATTTTGGCTCCCAAATCAGGGAAGTATGGTAGCCGGGATAGGGTGGGAGATGAACAAGGGGCCAAGAAAAGAGCTGATACAGTTGGGAGAAAGCAGAGAAAACTGATGCTGTGGCAGCCTCCCTGGTGGCCTCACTCCCAGTTGTGACAGGTTCAGATTAACCATGAACTCAGGGCAAAGGCACAGCGATGTGGGGAGAGGTCTGTCCACAGGCAGGGACAGTCCTCCTCTGCCTTCACTCTGCCTGCGGTCCCTGCTCCACGGGCTGTGCTAATCCCTGCTGGGCAAAGCAGGAGGGAGCTGTACTTCGATGGAGGCAAGGAACGGTTTAGAGGGAATTAGAAGAGATTTACGGTGGTAGAGGAAATCACAGTAAGCGTGTCTGGCCTGGCCCAGGTCAGGGGTTGTACACAGGGACTCGCCACCCGAGGAGGCAGGCACCCGAGTAGATGCTACGGTGGAGATGGGGCTGCTCACAAGGGTTTCTCTTAAAGCCCCAGTTCCCTGACTTGTGGAACTTCACGTGAATTTTGGTTTCCTTGTAGACGTTTTATGGTGACTGAGACAAGCCTCAGAATATGAATTAGCAAAGCTCATCCCACGATAAGATGAGTGAAAATGTCATTATTTAGTATCTTTTCTGTGTGCTTGAAATCCATCCCCCATCTTGAGAGTGTCCAGCTCTCAGTTCTGCATTATTTTGGGTTAGCAACAAGGAGAAGCCCAAAAATTTCCCTTTGTAGGTCTCACCTGAGGTTTCTCCCCATTAAAGCTTGCTTCCAGTTGTTCCAT
Source organism: Megaceryle maxima (assembly GCA_024605025.1). Lineage (NCBI taxonomy): Eukaryota > Metazoa > Chordata > Aves > Coraciiformes > Cerylidae > Megaceryle > Megaceryle maxima. Next base: position 75,549 of record JANHGN010015087.1, on the reverse strand, counting down.
GGTGTGGTTGCTTTGGGTACCAGCATCTATCATTGGTAGCTCAGTCTGTTGTCTGAAGGCTTTGTTGGGCAGCATCATTCCTTCTGGCTGGCCAGCTAGCTCCTCAGTGCTGGTAGAGTGTGATGAGGCAGCGTGCAAGATGAAAACAGGCTGCAATCTACCGTGCTGGGAACCTCTAGGGTCTCACAGACATCATCTGTTCCTCTTGACTTGCCTGGACTGGAGGCCAACGTTGTTGGACAGAGAAGGTTCTGATCCTGACCGCTCTGGTTGCTAATGGTTATGGAAAGCATCCTGCTGGCCTCGGCAAGTCCTTGGCTGTCATCGCCAGCTGTGTCTGCACCAGCACCTGGGGCGAAATGTTGGAGCATTTTCGCTTCACAGCTCCAAGGATGCCAGGACAAAGCAGCGTCTGGCAAAACATAAGCAGGCTTCTCTGAAGGAGACAAGGAGCTGGAGGGTGGGTGGAAGGCTGACAGCTTCTCCAGCTGCCCTCAGACTGCTGCAAAGAGACCGCTTTCACCTTCCAGGGTAAGGAACTCACAGCCTGTCAGCAGGATGTTTCTGAGCTCCCTGTGGTGTCCATGAGGACTCACCCACTCAGAAATCACAGGGGTTGTTGGTCTTGGCATGCAAGGATTTGTGATGCAGCTGGACTGTACTTGGGACTTGCAGCCCAATTCTGTAATCATACAATCATAGAATGGTAGGGACCTCTGGAGATTGAGTACAACCCCCCTGCCAGAGCAAGATCACCCAGGGCGACCACACAGTAGGAGATCAAGGCAGGTTTTGAAAGTCTCCAGAGGAGACTCCACAACCTCTCTGGGCAGCCTGCTCCAGGCTCCATCACCCTCATGTTTTTCCTCATGTTGAGGTGGAATTTTCTGTGTTCCAGTTTGTGCCCATTGCCCCACATCCTATCCCAGGGCACCACTGACAAGAGACTGACCCCTTCTACCTGACACCCACCCTGAAGATATTTGTAAACATTCATCAGATCCCTCTCAGCCTTCTCTTCTCCAGGCTAAACAGCCCCAGGTCTCTCAGCCTTTACTCATAAGAGAGATGTTCCAGTCCCTTAATCATCTTCACAGCCTCTGTTGTACTCTCTCTGGTATTTCCCTGTCCCTCTTGAACTGGGGGGCCCAGAACTGGACACAGTACTCTAGATGTGGCCTCACTTGGGCAGAGTAGAGGGGGAGGAGAACCTCCCTTGACTTGCTGGAGGCAGAAGCCATGGGGTGGGTGTCCCATGTCCCAGCTGCCAAGCAGTGGTCCACCAGCATAGTTTCCCTCATGCACAATAGGGGAGGCAGTGGGGAAGGCTATAAACCTGCCATCAGGTGGAGAACCTCTCATTGCTACTGTCCCCAGGGGGGTCTGCAGTGCCAGACCTCTACCTGGAGATAGTCCTGTGCTCTCTTCTTAGTGCTGGGAATGTCTCTTGCTTTTCAGGCAGCATCTTTGGGAGGAGGGAAGAGGACAGGGGCAGCACATGTGAGGAAGAAGCAGAGAGGGGTGTAGGAGAGCTGGTGGAAATGTAGTGGACACTTTGATTATTTCATTTATGACAATGGTTTCCTCCAATTCCACCAGAGCATCAGCCGGGTCTGAGTCTTGGGGTGGCTCACCTCAAGGTGATGAAGCAAAGGCAGGGATGAAGGGCTGAAGCTAGTGCAATCCTCATGTGCTTCTGGAAATCTGTGGCTCACCCCAGTGCAAAGGGACCTCTGCTTCCATATGTCGGCTCCACAACGGACTTGTGTCCAGCACAGACAGCTTCTGACAAATCTCCAAGATGACAGAGCAATTTGTCAGTGGCCTTTTCGGATGCCGAGGCCCCATTCCACTGAGTAAGGATTTTAGGCTGCGACATGCATTCAGATGCCCATTTAACTGCCAGCTCCAGCTGGCTGTTGTTCTCCTGCTGTTGGAGGATAGGGTGAGGGATGGACCGAGCTGCATTTTATTGGGTCTGTTTGATTTGTTAATGCTTTATTTGCTGGAGAGAAAACACTGAGACAGGAATTGGCAGTTCTTGTTTCTCTTGCTCACTAGCTCTGTTGTGTGTCTGTAGCACATGTGGTTTGCAGTACTGGGGGACGATGGGGAAAACTTGGCTTCCCTGTCCCACTGGGTGCTGGACATCACTTGTCATACTCATCTCAAAGTCCCTCAGCTCCATTGCTATGAGATTGTTCTCTGACACAGATGCCAATGCAGCTTGTGCCCGTGCTATTGAACACAACCACTGAAAAAGGGTTACCTATAGAGAAAGCTTCTTAGTCATGCCAGCTCTTGAACTGTGACCAGGAATTGTTTCATCCCCAAAAAAAAAGTGTCAAGGAGTCTGCAACAGCATGAGAGTGCAGATGCTCATGTTATCCTCATGCAGTTTAATATACTTGTATTGCTATATACCAAGTGTGTCTGGTTTTCAAGAGATCATTGCTAATAGCAGCAACAAGACTCCCGTGGTGCTCTGTGATGTAAATATTGAGCCTTAGGACTTGGATGAACATTTCTTTAGTGGTCACCCTTTGCTGCCCCATGGTGCTGGTAACTCAGCAAACCCCCCAAACCCCAGAGGTATTCTTTTGGGAAGGCAGGGGCAGCCCATAGTGGGATGACTGTCTCAGAAGGAGCATTTATCAAAATATGCCCTTCTAATCCCATCATAGCAGATGATGGGTGCTGAGAAGGAACAACAGCCTCTCCCAGCACAAGTTTTCTGGATGGTCTGGGAGAGGTGTGGGAAGGTGGTGGAAATCTCAGACTATGTCTGCTCTCTGCACTTCATGGGACAGGGCTACAGGAGGTCAGAAAGCTGTGATAGATCAATGTACATGGAAGGATTTTCATGAGATGGCTTCTCCATGGTGAGGGCTTTCAGAGTCCTTCCCTTCCAGAGGGTTTGGAAGAGGGAGAGCATCCCTCGGACGGACCAAGCTCTGCCAAGAGGCTCTGCAGAAGGAGTGGTTTGCTGTGGCAAAGACAGAGCGGGAGCCTAAAGCTGCCTATGGTGGTGCTACAAAATGCCCTCGGGCTGGAGCTGGTCCTCCATTGTATTCACCATGCTCTTTGGAGCTCACAACTGGAACATGCTGTCCTAGAAAACTGTGTGTGTTAGTCCCAGAGTCTCCAAGGCCCTTGCTCCCGTGTAGTGACATCCAGCCTCAAGAAAGTGGGACAGGAGAGACCTGGTGTCAGCTCAGATGTGGCTGGCTGGGGAGGAAGTGACGTGGTTTCCCAGCTCCCATACAGTTGCTGGTCTGAGCTTGATGTGGCTTTTCCCAGTGGGCTTAGAAAAATTGGGAGAGGAAACCAAGGTAGAGAAGATGAAGGTTGGTATCTCAAACTGGGCCAAATGGCACTTTTTTTTTCTATGCCTGAAAGTTTTTCAGATCCTAATTAAGGACCAATTAAGTGATTAGCATCACCTGTGTCTTAATTAAGGTTAATAAGCAGCACCTGTTACTAATGGTGGGTGGTGATGGTCTCTGAAATGATCCATATCAGCTCTAACCTCCTTAGAGTGAAGCTTGTTCTTGCCACAACGTTGTGGAGAGATCTGCCTGAGATGAGAGATTCAGCAGTGAGACAACTACCACTTGGTCTTGAAAGGGACTCACAGATTAAAATCACACATGGAAATAATAATATGTTCCCTTGCATTTGTTTCTCATAGCACAGCTGATGAGGTGAAGTCAGGGGACATTTAGAAATCAAGTGCACTTGTCCTTGTTTTTAATCCACCCTGTGGTACTCCCTCATCTCTCTAGTTGTGAGGAGGTGAGAGAAGCTGTCAGTGTTGGTGCTGCCCTGTTAGTTTCCTCCTGGCTCGAGTGTAGCCAGCTCTCCTTGTTGGAGCTGTATCCACTCCTGCAGAGCCTGGCTGGGAGTGCTGATGTTGGACCTCCTGAGTCCTCAGTTCCATCTAGGAGACTGGTCTGGGATGCAGGAGCAGCCTGTGAACAAGTCTGGAGCCTGATCTTATTCTGTGAGCTGAAACAATCAGGTACCTTTCAGTTGGGGTAAAAATCTACATTCCTAACTCTAATTATTAAAGGATTGTTTAAGTTTTAGCCCAACTCTGCTTTGGCAGAGCTGACACCAAGAAACCAAGGCCTTTGTTTCATTTTGCCACAGGAAATGCCTGGACACAGCTGTGGGGTCCTGCCTGTGCGGACACTCATGTGCAGACCCCATAAATACATATATTTTAGTAATCATAAGTTTGAGGTAAAGCTGCTGGCACTTTCCCTTCTAAAACTATGTTTTCTACTCCTTGTATGATTTCAAAGAATTTCCTGTGGAAGTGTTTTCCAAGGTGGGAAAGCCCATAATTGGCAGCTATCACTGTCCAGCATTGTCAGGAGCTCGCTTCAACTTTGGTTTCTTGTGCACCTGCCATGCAAAGTGGTCTTTGCTTGTCTTGATCTCCAGGCTGAAGAACTATCCCGCTCAGGGTTGCTAATGAGTGGCTTGATAGAAGACAGTGCTCAGATAAGTTGTGACAGCTGCAGGTCTGGGCACAGTCCTGGAGATTTGCAAGGGCTCTGCTTTAGCAGACCAGTTCTGTAGCCCTCCTGATCCCCACTTTCACCCGGATCCATGGAGGCTCCTTATGCTTTAAGCTGCTACAAGATGAGGAACCCAGTTAAAAGCTGGCTGTATCCTCTTACATGAACACCAGTGCTGGTGTTCTTGCTGGTTGCAAGAGATCATGGAGGATTCAGAATGAGAACTGAGTGAAGCAATGAACTGTGCCCTGGGATGGGGACATGCAGGGACCAAGGGCTGGGGGAACCTGAAAAGGCAGCATCTCTTACGAGGGACTGCCCTATATGTCCCTGGAAGCAGTCCTATGAGAGGTGCTGGGAGATTTTGGATGGCATCAAACTCCCAGCAGTTAAGGTGCTGCTTGCTAAACTCATGTTGAGAGTGCAATAGATGTGAAAAGGGATCTGCGGGGCTCCAGTCCAACCTCCCACTTATAGTTGTCTGATGCAAGGTGCAGCATCAAATGTAACTCAGGAGATCCTGCAGCAGGTTCTGTGCTGGGGCGGGTGTGTTGATAAAGACATTCACATTGGTAGACGTACTTGTAGCATTTCTGCAAAGTCATTTGGAGAACCTGAGCATTTGGTCTGTTGAATCAGGGGATATTTTAGGCATGGAATAATAGCAGGTTCTGATCTGGGCAAAGCATTTTCCAGACATGAGATGAGCTTTGGGAAAGGAACCCAAAGGTAGAAGCTGCTGGGCAGGCTGGAAGTGTCTTGAGGTATGGGGTGGTGATGGTGCTAATGAAGCTGTTGCCTAGGTCACCCTGTCTCCCCCGCTAGGATGGAAGGGGGTTTGGAGATGTGTGTATGTGTCCTGCCTTTTGCATCTCCACAGCAGCTTTAACAACCAAGCTGGGGGCCTTGAAGGAGGGGGATCAAAAGGTCTTAGCTATCTGGAACTGTTTAGTCTGATTCTGGTGCCCCGTACCAGACCTGTCTGGGGGAATGGGCTCCATACTCCTTTCCCCTCCCTGCTGGCAGTCCCTCTCAGACAGAGTTCCCCTGCGCTGGCTGCTCAGCAGTCAGGAATTACCTGGGTGGCAGGCGGCTGGACGCGGCAGCCTTCCCTGCCCTTTGCCTTCCTGGAGTTGCCAGACACAGAGCAGATGGTTTCATCCACACCCAGACAAGGCTCTGTCTGCAGGGCTGACATGAGAGGCAGAAGTGATGTGTGAACAGCTACATTCCCTCTGTCACTGCCTGCTTTCCCACCACTGTCCTGTGGCCAGTTAAGACTTCTGAGGAATAGAGAGGTCAACGTGTGGGATGGCTGAGCACATAGCCCCTTGGTCCTAGTCCAGGTCTGTGGAGGCTAAGTGCCAGCAGAGGAAGAAGAGGACTCAGCTGTTGTGTATAATAGGGACTCTTTTTGCAGGGGTTGCCAGTTACACGCTGACCACAGTGTTCACCAGCTCCCGAGGGACGAAGCAATCTGTGTCATCTCACAGCGGGCTTCCTTAAATCTCGGCCTGATTAAGCAGTGGCAATATGGGCTGCCCGATAGGAAAGAGCTTCCCCTGAAATGGGCCAAAATAGCCTGTTTAATTGTTCGCGTTCCTCTGCAGTCAGAGGGACATGAAATCCCCAGATTCTGACTCCAGCTGAGTAGGAACCTGGAGATGAATAGTGTCCATCAGCCTCTGGTGTTGTTTTGGGTACAGACTGAGCCTGTTGGCCATACACCTGGGAAAAGTGCATTTGAATGCTCTGGGTCTTTTTTTTTAATTTTTTTTTTTTTTTTTTCAACCTCAAGATGTCTGAGGGAATTTGGGAATATCCACTTAGCTTTCGACCTCTTGTCTGTCCTTGAAAAAGCAATATTTGTGCTTTCCATGGTGAGGCTGTGGCTAAAATACCCATGGAGTGCAGAGAGATGCTGAGGCTTGCAAGGCAGCGTTGCTACAGAGAGAGGAGGTGGTGTGGTAGGTCCTTGGAACAGTTTCTCCTGGATTTATGTGCTAGATTTGAGACATGTTTGTGAATGTGGCCAGTGGTTTTCCATCAGCACATTTTCTGAGAGCTATATGAGAGAAGGTCTGGAAAGGGAGTTTGATACTCAGACATCTGATGAAAAATTGCTGTGTGTAGTTACGTCAGAGTTATTTATTCATTGCATAGAGATAAAAGCTTTTTTGATAGAGCACAGTCATCTTCGCTTGTGGCTGTTGTTTTTCTTGGTTTCTTGTGTATTTTAGGGATCTAATTAATTATAGGGATTGACTGATGCTTAGAAAAAATACATTTCAAGCTGAGCTGCAGTTTTCTTCATGTTTCTCTGATTTCATACCCAAAAAGAAGTAAGCTGGGGCCTACCTTGGTAGCAGGTCCTCAGTATTCAACAGGCAAGAATAAAACATTGCCAACTGCAAGTTGTCTGTGGTAGTGTGTTTGTGCTGAAATACAGGCAAATGTTGGTGCTTCTCTGATTTGTGGAACAGGGAGGTGTTGAGGTAGTGTAAAGGCCAGCATTTATTGGCTTTGTCAGGTGGTCACTATGTAGAAGACATAAATTAGGAGCTGTCTGCTGGGATCATCTGGACATGTGACACATTTGCAGCATGTTGGTTTGGATGACATCAGCCTCAGGTTTTGCTGCTCTGCTGCCCATCTGGAGGTGGTCTACTCTTTGTCTGCAGGTTCCCAGTACTGCAGAAAGGTGGAACAGCCTGGCACACTGCCTGTTTCAGTATGCCAGTTAGAAGTAACATTTAACTTGGAGATATTTATATGCAACTTCTCTTTGAAAAGCTTTCAGAAGGCCTTTCCATCCTTTACAGATGTATCAGATATGTAGGGATTGCTCACTTCTGGTTGAAAGGCAGGAATCAGAATGTGTTGTGGCATCTTGAGCAGCGCTGGTAGACGTTGCAGGGCAACTGCAATCTCTAGCTTGGGAGGTGGACTGAGGAGCAGTTTGCAGGCAGCTGGGAAGGCACTGACAGGGGTGGGATCACTCTATACTGACCTCATTTCTTGTGGCCTTTACCAAGTTGTCCACCACTGCTGGGGAAGAGTGCTAGTCTTGTCAGACTGTTGTTCTGACCTCGTACAACTGGCACCGTGGGTCAGGTACAGATGTCTGAGCTTCCTCCAGTGGTGGGAATAGAGAATCAGCATAGACTACCAAGGGAGTTTGTTCTATGACCAGTCCTTGACTCCTGTGGTGATGATCACTTCCACACTGTGTAATCTTTGGCCCAGGTCTCTTCTGGGCCTCTCATATTGCTCACTGGCTCTGACACACCATCAGTAGTTGCGGGGATTTCAGCAATCCCAGATTCTTGTGATCTCAGAGGTATGGCAACCCAAGCATGATCCATCATGTGTCATGGTCCATCACCTAGGAGAGGCTGAACTGATCTCCAAACTATGGCCCATCTGCAAAAAGCTGTACCTGACGTGTGGACAGTCAGAGACTGGGACCTGGAAGCAAGACAGGGAGCAAAGCTGTTGGGTAGTGCAGGTGTATGCAGAGGAAGCTTAGCAATGCCTCAGTACCTTCTGAAGATGTTTGTTTGAGACTTTTTTTTCCTGTCCATCCCAGCTATTCTCATGCCTCCCTGATGAGCATTGCCCTGGACTGCTTGCACAAGAAGAGACCTCAGTTTCCATGAAGGGGTCTAGTTTGAGACCAAAACCTCATTTTTATGGAGGGTCTAGAGGTCTGGCAGGGGTACAGCTCCTCTTCTCGAGTCATGTTGTGGTTACCTGTTTAACTCCCCAAAACTCTTAAAGCTTCTCTAGAGACAGATGATAGATGTTAATACCTTTCTTTTGGTTTAGATGATAACACATCATGCTGAGGGACTTTCCTATGCAGATGCCAGCTGTCACATTCAAGTATGGTGGGGCCAGCTCTCTGGGTTTTCTGCTGGGGGAAGCAGGGCTTGCCTGAGTATGCAGCACTGAAGGCCAGCTGGTCTACCTGGCCTGGAGGTTGTGTAAAGCCACTCTCCTCCTGTTGTATTTCTCATTGTTCTCTGCCTTGGGGACAGGCCATGCATCAGCAGAGGCTTGATTGCTGTGATCATTTGGGCTTTTGGAGAATCTGATGGGTCTGACTATCCATGGCCTCTTGTAGGATCCCTTATTCCCAACCACAAACACACCTTTATCCAGTCTTCTCTCCTCTCCTAGTAACAGTGTTAGCCATGCTATGTTCATGTTTCTCCCAGTCTCCTCCTTCCTTCCCTGCAACGTTCTGACCATCCTCACGTGCACCGAGCCTAGCTCCCCTCGCTGCTGGCCCAGATCTCTCTGCAGTTCATCACCACCAGCGTGTCCCAACAGGTTGGCAAAATTTGCAAAATGAAAATGTCTTCTACCACATTTTTCAGTTTTGCCACAAAATTTTGACAGAGACAAGAGCCTGGAACTGCTTCTGCTGCCCTGCGTGTGCTTGGTGACCTGGAAGGGACCTAGACAAGTCTCTCCTTAGCAGTTTCCAAGCTATTCTTTCTCTCATGTAAGTGCTCTTAAAATAATGATCCGGTCCTAAGCAGCTGGAGAAGTTCAGCTTTGAGACTGATGTTTGCCCCATCTCTTTCCTTTCTTTCAGACCATGCTTCTCTGGGAGGAGAGGGCAGCTCTTTGAGGACAGTAGTCATGAGGAAGCCTGTTGGACCACCACAGCTCACTTGATTACCCCGATTCCAAAGTCTACTGTTTTTAAAATAGGCAGTATGCTGGCAGCTGGGACATGTGAAAGCAGAGGAGGTGAGTTCATGGGAAGAGGAAAAACTTCAGTTTCAGTGTTTGGGGACCAGCTGGTGTTTCACTGGGATCCTGCAGGGTTTTTGCTGTAGGTGAGAAGGAATGTCCCAGGAAGCAGGGGCTCAAGAGAATATGATCCCATGGGGATGTCATTTGCCTTTCTGGACATACCTGACCTGCTCATCTGGTGACTTGGCTTTGTAATGGATTCATGTTTGGAGAGATGTGCCCAACTCTTTAGCTTGCCTAGGCCCTGGATTGTACCTATAGCATACTTCATGACAGGACTTTTTGTTAGCTCCTTTCCTTCTGTTGCCTTGAACTCTGTGGCCATCTCTTTCTGAATACATTTACTATCTTCTTATTTCTAGACTTTTCTTACGTATCACTGCAGAAGTGTTTGGGATCCAGCCTAGCTGAGATCATCACCATGATGGGCCTGATTTTTCTATTGTCACCCTTTGCCTTGATTTTAGGGTGGGTCATAGTGCATCTTGCAGCTGATTTAATTTTTTCAGGGATTTGATTTCCCTGGAAAAACTCCCTGGAGAGATGCTCAGCTTAATCATGATTAAGGCCAACAAAAATCTGTTAGCTTGATCCTCTAAGCAAAGAGGGGCTGTGTTTGATCAGTAGGTGAACCTGGGGCATCTAGTGGAAACTGATAGTTTTCTGGGGCCTTACTTCATTTGTTTTCACTGTCTGGGCTGTACTACACTGGGAAGACCTGCGGGGTGACACACCGGTATTTGTAAAGGTGCCTTTATCTGGAGAAGGCTCCATCTGTTCCACAAGGTGTCATGGTTTTCTCTTTAATATCCTAGGGATTGTTTTCAGGCTGAGGACGTGTGAGGAAGGAAGAGACTGAGGATGCAGATGGGATGGAAGAAAATGCCTAGTGATTAAACGGCTGTAGATGAGTGGAGATACGGCTTAAAAGATTGACGGTCGCCTGCTGGGTGGAGAGATGGAAGGAAAGATTGCATTCATGTGCACCAGGATTGCAAATCCTCTCACCCCCTACTCCCCCACGTTAAATTGCATTTGTTACTTGGTTTTAGCCTTCCCATGTGTAAACTTTCACACAACTCTGTACTGCACCTTTATGGCCCCATCTGCTGTTTCCATCTCCTAGAGCCTCGGGTGTCTTTCTGGGGGAGAAAGCATATAAAATAAAACTTTTGCAGTCACACAAGCCGCTTGCTGTGCCAGTGTTTTCTTTGGCCCATGTGTCTGCGGTGCGTTCTTGTATATGCATGACTGCGCGTGTCAGAGTTAATGTGCACAGATGAGGGATAATTCACAGGTAGCTGTGCAGATAAAAAATGCATCAAGCATCAGCGGGTGCCTCAGAAGATGTTGTGTTTTCAGGGGGTGGGGGGGGCTTTCTTGAAATATCCTCTTATGAGAATGGCTCTAATGCTTTCTGGACAATGTGGTTCATGGGCAGAAGCTGTGGATCTCTGACTGGGTCTCTCTGTGCTCACCCTGTGCCCGATGGGAACCCAGGGACTCAACAGGACTGTACTTGATGCGATTAACAAACTGCCCCTGGAGGAAATTCCTCTGTCCCTCCCATGGCAGTCTTTATGCAATCTCAAGGGCCCACGATGAGCAAGTGGGAGGGGAGCTGGCAGAATGCGCTAGCCAGACTTGGGATTGGGGTGGCTGCTGGAGGTAGGCAGGTCTGGCAGGGCGGTGGAAGAAGCTGGCCTGGCCTGTCTGGGGAAGGTCTGCTGTGCCAGGCAGCACCCCAGGTCTTGGGGATGGTGGCCCCTGAGTGTTTCCTGTCTCCCACTAGGTGGCACTGGGAGCCCTGCTATGGTGTCTGTGTCCCCCCAAACAGCTGCCTGCCCCTGCACCCCTCCTCTATCAGGACAGTGCCCACCACTCTCCTGGACAGGGAGCCCGTGCATTGCACACCAGCCCTTTTCCTTTTCCACTGGGACCCGGCCTGGCTTTTGGGAGCTGGTGTCTCACACAGCGCCTGTCATCCCAGGAACTAGTGCTTCACGCTGACCCAGCCACACTTCCTGTCATTGCCTTGCATCTGTCTCACGGGGAACTGGTGCACCACGAGGGGCTTGGTGGGAGTCAGTGCATTGCCTGTCTCACTGGGAGCTGGTGTGTTGTGTGGCACGCTGGGAGTCACTGCTGGGCGATGGTGTGTCATGTGTCCTGATGGGAGTCAGTGCAGCGCGCAAGCTCTGGTGAGAGGCCGTGTGTCACACGTGGCTCTGCCTTACTGGGATTCAGTATTTTGCACATTCTCTTCTGGTAGCTGGTACCTTGCACCCTGGCTCTGCACTACTAAGATGTTGCATAGCCTGTGTCCTGCTGGGAGTTGGTGTGTCCTGCTGAGAGTCTTGACACAGCACATGTGCTGCTGGGAATCAGTTAGTCCCTTGTGTCCTACTGGGACATGGTCCATTTTATGGAGCTCAGCCCCATTGAGAGCCAGTGCATTGCAAGTGTCCTGATGGGGGACAGTTCATCCCGTGCACCCTGCTGGCGGTCAGGGCATCATCTGGGAGCTGGTGCATCACACATTAGCCATTTCTGTCTGGAATTCAGTACATCCCTGTGTCCTGCTGGGAGCTAATGGGTCCCACATGTCCCTGTAGAAGTGTGCATTGCCCTTGAGCCCTGCCCTGCTGGGAGCCAGTGCAGTGTGTGCTGACTGTCGCTCAGGAGAAGTCTGCGTCTCACATGTCCTGCTAGCAGCCAGTGCATCTCAGATGCGCTAGGATTCGGATTCTTGCTTTCCTCTGCTCTGCCTTGTTAAGAGTCAGGATATTACATGCTGGCCTGTCATGACAGCAGCCAGCACCTTGCACACAGTGCCCCCACCTCTCTGTGCCACTCTGTAGCATAGCACCCCATTTCCCTCATCTGGTCTTCTCTCACCCAGGCCCAGCAGATGTGTTCTCCTGCTTCTGTGAAGAGGGTCAAGGAGACCCAGCCACAGCTTGCTATGTTGAAGACTTCCTGTCTGCAGTGGACACAGCAATCACATGACACTGATTATTTTAATTATTTTATTTTAAATATCTGTAGTACTGAGAATTAAATGGCATTAAATAAGCACATCCAGCATGTCTGGCATCCTCTGCCTCTGTTCCCAGGAGCAGTAGCAGGTGACAGATGTTCCTCCATGCCTATCTTGGTGCTGGTGTTGGTGTCTGTCTTTATCCCACCCACCATGGCCTGTCCTCTGGGACCTGCCCTGACAGCCCTGCTGTCTCAGCACTGCCGCCCACATCCCATGGTGGCTGGAGCTTCCCCAGCCTTTGGGGATCCTCTTCAGCTCCCCTGCTGCGTCCAGCACCCTGCCCTGCAGAGGCTGTGGTGGCAGGGGAGGGAATGGCCATTAGTGGCACAGCTGGGATCAAAGCTGCCAGTTTCTGCCTTTTTGCTTCAGAGGGAGGGTGCACAGGGGTCCTGGCCATGCCGTAAGGAGGGGCGGCCTCAATGGGACAGACCCTGTCCACCCAGTGTTGCTCGTGGGACAAAGTGGGGCTTTGTGGTGGCTGCTACCTCTCCATGTGGGCACTATTCCAACACAAGGCATGCAGACATCCTGCCCTCCTCCTACAGCTCCCCAGGGTCTATGGCTTTCTCTCAAGGTTGCAGAGCCTTTCCCTCGTGCTTCATGCCCTTCCCTGGTGCTCCATGACCTTCCCTCATGCTCCGTGACCTTTCCCTCAGGCTCCATGCCCTTCCTTCAGGCTCCATGGCTTCCCTCATGGCTGTGGGGCCTTCCCTCTGATTTCTGTTGCTGGCTTCATGTTCCTGTGGCCTGTGTCCCTCAGGGAGCCTCCACACTCCCACATCTGCTCACTATGCATTTCTAAATCTTCCCTTCTCCATGTTCAGGCCTCTGCTACTCTTGGTGTCTTTCTGATGATCCTGCCTGTCCCCCAGCACCCTGGCTGGTGGCTTTTTCTGGGGGATGTGGGAAGAAGGTGTCCATCGTGTGGGTGGAATAGGCAGGACATGACACAGAGCTGGTGAAAGGGACTGGTGACATGTGCAGGAGGTTAGGTACATGTATATGCACCAGCCAACCCTGGAAGGGGCTCCCAGACTTTGCTTCTACACACATGGCAGAGTTCCTGGGCCAGGGGAGTTTGGTACCTTGGCAGGTTATTTGCTTGCTATGGGACAGACTGGTAAACCAGGAGACTGGGTGTTGTGGTTTCACCCTGATAGGCAGCTCAGCACCATGAGCTGCTCGCTCGCTCCCCCACAGTAGGATGGGGAAAAGAATCAGAAGGGTAAAAGTCAGAAAACTCATGGGTTGAGATAAAGACAGTGCTATAAGTACAGCAAAAGCTGCACGCACAGACAAAGCAAACCAAGGAATTCATTCA
>JANHGN010015087.1:17456-58951 GCA_024605025.1 Megaceryle maxima | reverse complement strand
GCAGAAAAGGCCTTGACTCTGCTCAGCAATAACAAAACCAGCCCTGAATTGTCAGCACTGTTTTCAGCACAAATCCAAAACACAGCCCCATATCAGCTACTCTGAAGAAAATTGACCCACCCCAGCCAAAACCAGCACTTGGGAGAATTTAAAGAGATAAATGCCCCCTCTCCTCTTCAGCTATCTGTTTATGTTTCTTATTGGTTGGAAAACAAGTATGAAGGACTTGCATGGAGCTGTTGTGCTGCCTGCATCAAGGTCTGCAGAAGGGAGGTGGTTGCAGTCTCTCAGGGTACGTTCTACTGTCTTCAGCTGGAGCCTTGGGTCTTCATTTGTGCTACACAATAGTCTAGAATTAGTAGGAAGGCAATGGTCATGTTAACTTCAACCTCCCTTCATTTGTTTTCTTTGCCCAGCTCAGTTTGCTTTTATCCATGAAGCTGTAATACCCATTTCTGTTTCTAGCTTATGGTAACTAGATCTGGGTTTAACAACCTTCTGCTGTCCCTGGAATGAAGGTGAGAGCCAGAATGCTGTTTGAGCTGTGACTGTTCTCTATTGCGTAGCTGCTTTAATTCCCAAACTTGCTTTTATTTGATCAACGAGTGCCAATTGCAGAATGCACACGTGATGACCTCGCTCAGGTGACTGTGGCCGCCCAGTGCTTTTACCCTAAGGTCAATCTCAGCTCAGACTAGATTTTAGCTGAGGACCGGTGAAGCTCTGCAGATCCTGTTAGCAGCCTCTTCAGCTTGTTGAGACCTGTGCTTGCAGAGCAGCAGCCTGAGAGAGAGCAACTAAGGTAGGTTTGGATATGCTAAAGGCATGAGAGGAAGACTATAGATGCCAGATTGTTGGTCCTGTGTGAAAATGTTGCCTGTTGTGCCTAAAAAAAACCTATTGGTGCTGTGAATCGTGGCCAGACTGCTCAAATGTGCTCAGGTTGTCACTAGAGGGAGCAGCATGTGATTGTTCCTTAATCTTGAAAAAAATGACATGATGCAGAGACCCAGCTGGTGGAACGGTTTGGCAGGAGGGATGTCAGAGAGACGCTGCAGTCTCTTCTTAAACATAGGTGTTTCTCTAGCTGCAAGAAAGTCTCTTGTCCTGCTCAGCTAGAAATGTCTGAGCAGAGAGGGAGCAGCTAGGTACCTTAAAAAGGCCAGTTTGCTACTTGGGAATCACTTTCTTGACTCTTTTTGTCTCTTGGAAGTGCAAAGTTATGAAAGCTGACAGGGCCCTGCCAAGTGCAGAGGCACTGTACATTGTCTGAGGAAGATGGATGGAATGGGAGAGATGTTGAATTTAGTTGGCTTTGCCACTGCTGGGAATTAACTGGGCTTGCTCTGTCCATAAAGGGCCTGGTTTGACACGCACAGCTGATGGAGATCTCCTTCAAGAGCTCCAGATTCTAGTACCATTGATGCTTGCATGGCTGTGGGGAGTAGTGCTAAGCTGCATCTCTGTGCTGTGCAGTGGACACATTCAGAGGTACCCCTCCAGGCCTAGAATCTAAATACAAGATGAGGAGCAAGGGAATAGAGACAATGCAAGGAAACAAAGAGACCATAATGGTATCCTGCCTTGCCTTGAATTGGATAATTCCCCTATGACTAGTTGGTGGGCAGTGGATTACTCAGTGGGAGGAAAGGGGGCTGGAGTCAGTCCTGTGGACTTCGTTCCCTCATTTGTAAAATGATGTTGTGAACATCTGGCTCACACATGGAGCGTGTCACTTGGCTCGCAGAGGCATATAAATGTTTTCAGATCCTTGAATGGCTGTTGCTGAAATGCGAAGGATCATCATTAATGAAGCCTGCAATAACACTGACGGAGCATTTGTGTTTGCTGCAATTTGTAACTATGTTCTAACAGTTGTTAACGAATGCTATTGTGGGTTGCAATGTGACCAAGGAACACTTGAGGATAAACATGACCAAGTGGTTGTTCCTGGTTTGTGCTACTATTTATCACTGCAGGTGTTGAAACATATCATGTTGTGCAGCAAGGCTTTAAATGGGTGAATAGGGTAAGAGGGAAGACTTAGCTACCGCTACTTCCTCTGTGGTTTTCCCATCTGCTCCATTTACATGGCAAACACAGGCAAATGCCACAACTGGCTGATACAAGATTTGTTGTGATGAGGAGCTGAATATCCATATGACATCAGAAAAATCTAGCTGGTAGGCTGGAGATTGGTTTTAGACAACATAGCTTGGAGTAACAAAGTGATTTCCCATCAAGAGACCAGCGGGAGGACCTGAAGAAGCAGCAAATGCTCATTCCTAAGCCAAAATTGAAGGGATAGAACTGAGATTAGGCAAGCAAAGCCTGCATGGATGAGCAAAGAGCTCACATCTGAACTTGGATGTATAAAGGTGGCATACAAAAGGTGGAAGCAGAGGCAAGTGACCTATTAGGAATGTAGAGATGCTGTCTGATCTTGTAGGATAGGGTGACCTGGAGTGGAATCTGGTGAGGAGCGTGCAGGGTGACAGGAAAGGATTCTGCA
The DNA here is from genome assembly GCA_024605025.1 of Megaceryle maxima. Classification (NCBI taxonomy): domain Eukaryota; kingdom Metazoa; phylum Chordata; class Aves; order Coraciiformes; family Cerylidae; genus Megaceryle; species Megaceryle maxima. The sequence continues at coordinate 56,439 of JANHGN010015087.1, read as the reverse complement.
AGTATGTAAACAGCAAAAGGAAGACTAGGGGAAATGTGGGCCTGCTGCTGAATGGTGCTGGGGACCTGGTAACAAACACATAGAAAAAGCTGAGGTACTTGGTGCCTTCTTTGCTTTAGTCTTTACTAGTAAGACCAGCATTCAGTAATCTCAAAACCTTGAGACCAGGGGAAAAGTGTGGAGCAAGGAAGACTTACCCTCAGCTTAGGGAGCACTTAACTGGACCCATTAGTGCTTAAGATGCTCATATGAGGAGAGGCTAAGAAGCTGGAACCATTCAGCCTGGAGAAGAGAAGTCTAAGGGGGAACTTAGCCATATGTATAAATACCTGATGGCAGGCAATGAAAAAGAGGGAACTGAACTTTTCTCAGTAGTGTCCAGTGACAGGACCAGAGGCGATGGGCACACAGGAGGCTCCATCTGAACAACAACAAAAAAACCACCCATTTTTTACTGTGAGAGTGATCAAATAGTGGCATGGGTTGCCCAGAGAGGATGTGGAGTCTTTGTCTAGAGATATTCAGAACCCATGGGACTCATGCCTTCTCACCCCCATGCCCCTCAATGGCCATGGACTCCTGTGCAGGCTGTGACCCACGATACCTTCTAGATGCTTCCCTGCTCTTCTCTGCCTGTGGGGCTGGCTGTCCTGCTGAGGTCTGGCATGGCGTATTTGCATTGACTCAGTTGTTTCTTATTTCTTTTCTGACTGCATCTCTCAAGTTCTTCAGATTGGTTTGAATCCAAAGTCTGTCCTGTGATACACGGACAGCCATTTCTGTGCTGGAATCATCTGCACGATGAATAAACCTGCTTCTCTTTCTGTTATCTGGCTTTAAGTAAAAAAAGCTAATTAGGGTTGACCCAAACCTCATCTCTGTGAATCCTCACTTGAAGCATGTTCCATTGGACAGTAGGCCATTTATGACTACTCTTTTAATAATGTTTTTATTCTAGATGTTCTCCCATCATATTGCCATTTGAAGCTCCTTTAGCTTGATTAGGAGACTTATCACCAAACAAACATCAAAAGTCTTACTAACATCAAGAAGTGGTAACTGTTGTTTTTCCTCATCTGTGAAATTCTTTTGCCTGACTGTCCAGGGAAGCTGGGTTGGTCTGAAGAGGTTGTGTTAGTTCCTGCAGTCTTCCTTGCTTTTGTCTAGTGCTCACAGTAATGTCAACTAAGCTAGTGGGTCTGTAATTGACCAGATTTTCTTTTCTTCCATTTTGTTAAACACAACTTCATTTGCCCTCTCTGCAGCCTTCTAAGGCTACTTGGTTGTTTCAGGAGCCCAAACCCCAGCAACCTGCATCAGTGTTTTGAGATAAGGCTTATCAGGCACATCTCATTGGAAACCCTTCATAGAAAAGTTCTCTTTGCTCTGCTCTTGCATTATCTGAGGGTTAAATCTTGTCCTCTTGTAGCTGACAATAGCTGTGCTGCATCAGCTGCTGCTTTTTTCTCACACTGGTCTTTGTGACCTTCAACATGTATCCAAGACAGCAGATAGCTTTCCATCTCTGAGGAGTGGACATGCCATGACTCCTTCTCACGACTCATGGGCTTAGAACAGTTTCTCGCCCTTACTGGTCCTTCAAAGCTAAGTGTCTCGGTTTTTCAGCTTTGTCCTTTTTTGCTTCTGAGATTGTTTTTAACTGTTGCTTTTTGTAATGTAGCCTAGTGTCAATTCCTCCTTCTGAAGTCTGTGAGGATCTCATGGTTCATCTGTACAGGTCCCTGCTTCTTCTTCCTGGCTTTCCCCAGGCAGTGATAGAGCTTGTTGGAGGCCTTCGTCTTCCACAGACTAGCAGATCTGTCACTGCTTTTTGTTTCTGTAGTTCAGCCTTCCAAGATATTCATACCAAAGCTCAGAGCTTATGGTGATTTGCCTTTCTAAAATCAGCTTTTAAAATTTCCTGGCCTCTGAAGGCTTCACAACCCTTTTAGGTTGGCCACCCTCACCCATGTTGCCTTCAATGTTTGTGTTCTTCCCAGTCCTCCGCACTGAGCCACTCCTGAGACTAGACCTATCAGTCACCTGCACTGTTCCTATCCCAGGAGATTGTTCTCAGTATGTTCCAGTTTGCCCTTTTGTCCCCAGAGCTGCTTCTCTGCACTGTCAGGACTTTCTGTAGGTCTGAGGTTTCCATTCGCCCTGCATCCAGAGCCTATGTCCTTGAAGCACACAGTGTCACTTGTCCTTCCAGAAGAGGCTGATAGTTTCCTGGGTTCAGTTTGAGTTCTCTCAGACCATCTGTTGCACCTAGTAAATCAGGTCCATGTCCTTGTGCTGGGGACTCCAGAGCTGGACACAGTACCCCAGATGAGGTCTTGCCAGAGCAGAGTGTCAGAATCACCTCTCTCAATCTGTTGGCCGCATTTTTATAGTTGATAGACATCCCAGAGCAAAGCTGGCCTTAAAAGTGTTCATTATTGTAGTGTTGCTACATCTTCCAGAAGCATGGTCAAACAAAACCAAACTATGGTCTTTCTGCTGTGTTGAACAGGTCACCTGTGGGCTATTTGGGCTTTTCATATATATCTTCTTATTGCCCAAGAGGATGGTGACATCTAGCTTGTGGCAATGAAGGCTTCTCAAGGTCCCTCTAACCAAGCTGAGGGATTGCAGGACACTTGACATGGAGATCTCTAGATCATGTAGTGTTACCCCTGGTGGGCATGGAGGGGCAGTAGTGAATCCCTGGCACCAGGAACAACTCCCAAATCAAACTAGAAGCCGTATTTTTCTGCATCCATGCTCTTGTTCTTCATTCAGTGTAACGGACATCGGGGTGGAATGAAATGGTATGCAGCTCTGTGGGAATAGCAAAGACATTAGCTACTCTGCTGGTGTTAGTGGATCAGAAAGGCTGCTTTATTGGATGTGGAATGAGTAGAGAGAAACTTCTATTGAAGGGCTGGGCTGTCTATATAGTGTTCTTTGAACACCTGATCCTGCTTGGCTGGTTCAGGCTGGGATAACACTGTGAGAGGATATCCAGGCCAGTATCCTAGCTGCAGTGGTGTTTATAGGGCATCTAGTAATTTAAACTGTGGGTACAGTGGTGACTGAAATAGTGGTGGGGACCCTTGTGCTACCAGGATGCTACTGTCTGCAGTACGTGTGTGACAGCATCTTGTTTTGGAAGTCCCATCTCCATTACCATAGCAAAAGACACACAGGAGCCAGAGCTGTCTGTCCCAAGTGTTGTCCAAAACAGCAGATTCATTGCCCGGTGTGCAATGAGTCCAATTCTTGCACACTCAGGAGAGACACTGCTGATTTATTTCAGAGTTATGTTAAGCCTGGGTGCTTGGTGGTTTCGCACAAATCAAGCACCCCCAGTGGGACTCTCTGTGCTATATTTATACACAAAACTTAGAAAATCAGTAATTTATAAGCCCACCCTCTTTATGATGATTGGTTAGTAATTTACATACAATTATAATACTGCTGACGCAATATTTCCACTACTATGCATGCTTGGAGAGGGGTCTTCACCAGGGCAAGGTTCTTTTAGACCTATGGGCATGATTTCTAGTATTATAATGAGGCCAGTTCACTTAAGGAGAGCACTAATTATTGTTTAGCTGACAGCACAAAACTACATAAAAACAATATATTCTCTAAGTCCATTTGGTTTATATGTTTTCCAGGATGTTTCTTCTTCAAGGACAGCCAATTCTTGATTAAAAGTTCCCAGACTAATTATGTTGACAACATCAAGGACAGTCACCTTGTTATACGTGCTGATAGTTATCAAAAGGCCTAACTAAATTCGTAAACAATGTTTCACAAATCCTTCAGCTCTTTCTTTGTTTGCCTCCTTGTTTGCTGGGATAGATAACACAAAGATGTCCATCTTCCTGCCACTACCTTGCTTTTGCCAGAAGGCTTTCCTTCCCTTGAAGTTCTTCAGCAGACCTTGTCTTTTTGCTGTGAGTTTCCTCTTATTTCATGGTCAATCAATAGCATTCTCCTTTCTAGTACACCAAGGACGTTTTAAACTATGCCTGTTTGCTTGCTATGACTCAGTCCAATAGATTTTTCTCTTACTCCATTTGAGCATTTTCCCCTTTGCTCTTTTCCCTTTCCTTGATTGAAAGCTTCTGAACTCTAATTGTAGTTTTCAGTCTTTCACTTGCTTAATCTCTGTGTGGCATCCTGTTCTCTGTGAAGGTGCTAAGTGCTAGAAAATGTGGTCCTCTAGATCCATAGATCATAGGCTGGTGCATCTGACCTTGACCTAATTCTAGCCTAAAGAAAATTTCTGTCATTTTATTGCTTGCTCTTCCTCTAAGGGATCCAGTTACTTTCAGTGCCACTTTGGCTGCAGACAGTTAGTCACTAACTCCCTAGGCATGAGATCATTTAATGCTGACAATAAATGTGTAAAACAGGGATAGTATTTTAGTGTGGGTGTAAGCAATGAATGTTTGTTTGGCTCTTAAGGCTGTTAGGTAGGAGATGTAAAGTGCTGTTCTACCACAATCCATAGGAATCTGCACAAATAACTGCCCAGGGCCAGAGAGAAGGATGGAGCTGCAGAGGAGACAGTATCTGATGAAAAGAGAGCACTGGCCTGTAATGCCCAGGCTGGGATAGCATAGAACAGGCACTTCCAGGGCATCTGCAGCTCTCCTCACTGTGCTCTTCAGGGCAGATGCTCTTTGCTGTGTGTCTTGAGCTTGAGGGGTTAATATGATGATGTGAGCTACTCTAAAGCAGAATGCATGATAATACCGTTAGCTCTTCTCCTGACATGTGTAATCACAGACCTAAGATCAGGGCACCTTCCCTTCAGTCAGGCATAGCGATGGCTGGTACCAGTCACAGGTTATAAACTAATTTTGGCAGTTGGCCATAAAACTGCTCCTTTCCGTGAGACACAGAGGCGTCTAGTGTCAGCCTGACACAAACCATTTGACCAGGGAAAGGCCTCTCTCTTGGTGGGATCGCAGAAGAGTTGATGCTGTTAGCGAAGGTAGAAGTATAGAGAGAGGGGCTTATAACCCTGCGCTAATAAATATTAAATGCCTGTTATCAGGCCTGGCGTTTGCTTTGTGGCCCCAGCTTTTTAGCCTGCTTTGGTGGTTATCCACTGAAGGCAACAGGTTTATCAGCAAGTTCAAGCATGTTTGGACTGCAAGGTCTCTCCTGGTGTCTGGCATGTGAAATTACCCTAATCTGCCTTTAATATCCCACTCTGTGCTCTGGGTGCCATGACACACAATCTCTGCCCTGCAACTCTGGTTTGGGTTACTAGCTGCTCACAAAAGGCTTTAATCCTCTCCCGATCTCTGTAAACACTGCAGAGTACTTCTTTTTCCCCCATCAATGCAAGTTTGGCAGAGTGCCAGAGCTTGTGGGCTCAGAGGGCAGAAGGGACTGCTGCTGCTGCTGCGTTGGGGAGCAGGTTGGGCTGTGCTTCTATGGTGAAGGGCAGTCCAGAACTGAGTATGGTGGCTGCTCATCCCTGCACCACCCAGACTGCTGGTCAGTGCTTGTGGTGGAGACGTGGATTTGTGTCCTTTCAGCCTGAAGGCTTCGTGTGCCTTCAGTGGTTCTTTCCCCAGGAGGGTTGGGGATGGGTCAGCAGGGAGGTGGGGGATCTCCATCATTGGAGATTCCTGAGTTATGGGTGCAGGAGGTGCAGTAAAACCACTGCAGTGGTGAGGAATCTGAAACTAAATGAGCAGTTGTAACAATCTTCTCTCAAATGGACTGTCTTGGTCCCCAAATCACCATGTCTTTGTTGATAACTATAGCAGTTGTGCAAGGATAGAAAATGGAGGATCAACCTCCTGATCTCTTGCCTTTCAAAAGATGAGTGCACACTCTGCTCAGACACTTCATTTAACTGTGTGCTCCCAGGGAGTTCAGTTTCACTTCCTCTGTATTGCAAACCAGGGATTAAGAACAGGGTGGTAATTGCTGTTGGTCCACCTCATTTCAGCAGCTTTAGAAAGAGAAAACAGGAGAAGAACATCATATTTTTGATAAGGTTTTGGTGTGGGCTTTTTTCCTGGCTCACCGGCAGAGGAAGCCAAAACAAACCAGTCTGGAAAGAGGCAACATGTCTTATTAAAAACCAAAACAGATGGCAGAACCCCACCAAAGCTAACAGGTTGCTAATGAAACTTCCTATCTGAACACAATTGTGCTTGTCTATAGTAGGACACCATGAAAGTATTGTCACTGCTTTCCCTTCTTCCCTCTGTCAAGGAAGATAGTATTTTTATTTCTCTCCTTCTCAAGGTGTGAAGCTTTAGGAATACTTGGGAGAGCCCTCCCCCTGCTGCTAACACAGCAGTGGTTGTTTCCATCTCAGCCCAGAGCTGCTGGACTTTCCATGTTGAAAGATCCTAGGACACTTCACCAGAAGAAAATGCTTCCAGATAGGGTCAGTAGCCCACTGGGAACAGACTGAGCCAGTTAAGAAATGATGCTGTGCTCTGCCAGAAGAGTTCACTTTGGATAATTACAGCAGGTCATTAGAGAACAATAGGAGTGGAAAGTAGAGATTAAGCCACTGCTGTTCCTACTGTATGTATGTTAGGCGAGGAAGGAATATAGCATTGTCATAGAGACTCAGGTAGAAAAGACATTTGACAAGGGCTGTGGGCAACAGAAAATTTGGAAAGAACTGCTCAGAGATCCACCGGTCTGAGGCCAAGGAAGGGTTATTTTGGAGCTGGTGAGGTGGGTAGAGACTTACTTTCTCCAAAGACTGACAAACTTTACTACTGCTGTTTATTCCAGGAGATAAACTTGAGTTGATGAATCATTACAAATACGGTTTCTTGGTTGTTTATCTAGGCGTTCATTCCCAGTCTCTCACAACAATGTGAGATTTCTACAAGCTGGTTGTCACTGTGCTTTGAGTATTGGGTTTAGTCCCCTGCTGTGAGCTTCTCCAAGACAACGTATTCTGAGATCTTCACTGTGTGTGTGAGGATGTGAGGAGAGGCTCTGGGTCCCATGACTCTTTATGGGGAAGAACCTTAACTGTGTGGACTAAAGAAGGATGTGGATGTCATGAATGGAAAACATAAGGACCAGCCTCAAGCACTTCATAACCCTCCAGGAAGCTGTCTTGCAAGGAAACTTAGATTTATCCCAAGCTGAAGCACAGCTTGGCCATTAAATTATGTACCAGAAACACAGGCCCGACAAACATGTTTATATTGTGCTTGGATTTGAGGAACATGATATTGGTGCTCAGGTAGAAAGCTTAAGTATGTAGGCTGCTGTCCGTGATTGAACCCTACTAGCTCACCCTTGCGCAAGACACGTGCACCTGCAGCGGTGTAAAACACCTTGATTGTCCTTAGTCCCTTAGGAATTGCTAAGCCAGAACTGCTGCCTCATGTGAAGTTATTTAAGTGTATCTCATGATATATTTTTATGCGTCGGTAATTATCATCTATACCCAGATTGGCCTACTTTCCTCTGGTGTCATTACTTGTTCACTCAGGAATGTTTTCCCTGGGAGGTGTCATCAAATACATTATAAAAGTCGAAGACGCTGAAGTGTGTCATGTATAACCTTTTGCATTTTTCTTTTAACAACTGAGTGGTATGCAATTCGCGTCAAGTACTTTAGCATCAGAAATTTCCTAGTGGAAGAGATCGAGTGGGTTTGATCAAGCTCTGAGTCCCACTGTCCCAGGTAGAAATTTGACCAGGGGAGCTCACACCAGCTCTGCAGTCAAGGCTGAGCAAGCAAATGGAGGAGGGCAAGCAAGGGGATGTTGTGGTTTTCAGAAGATTGTAAGAAAAGCACTCATCTGAATTCATCTCCAGAGGGGATTGGACATGTCCTAGCATATCACTCAGGAGATAGTAAGAGGCAGCTTACTAACCTGCTTTCTCAGCAGTGCTGTTGATTTCTTTCTGCTTTCTCAGAAATTGTCAGGTGCAAACAGTCCCCTTCTGCACAAACCTGGCTGTCTAGCAAGAGCCTGCCTACAGGTGCCTGGCTCTGAAAGGTGTTACCTGACCTGGGTAGAAAATGCAGGTGTCAGAAGGGATGCTCCCTTTCAGACTAGAATCAGAAAGAAGCAGAAGACACCATGGGGGAGGAGGATCTCTGCTCTGAGGACCACAGTTATTCCCAGGTCCTTTTAGATGGAGGAGATGTTCTTACATATCCTGCAGGCCCTGTGAAGCCTTTTGGGAATCGGACATGCTTGTGGAGAGATGATGAGAGATTCTGAGTCTGAAGGCTCTCCTGAGGCACATGGAAAATGAGGAGGTGATTGATAGCAACCAACATGGCTTCACAAAGGGCAAATCCTGCCTAACAAATCTGGTGGCTTTTTATGATGGGGTGATGGCATCAGTGGGTAAGGGAAGAGCAACTGACATCATCTTTCTGGAGTTATGCAAAGTGTTTGACGCTGTCCCACATAACATCCCGGTCTCTAAATTGGAGAGACATGGATTTGATGGATGGACCACTCAATGTGTAAGGAGTTGGCCAGATGGTCACTCTCAGAGTTGTGATCAATAGCTCAATGTTCAAATGGAGAACTGTAATGAGTGGAGTCCCTCAGGGATCGGTACTGGGACTGGTGGTGTTTAATATCTTTGTCAGTGACATGGACAGTGGGATGGAGGCACCATCAGCAAGTTTGCTGATGGCACCAAGCTGTGTGGTGAGGTTGACACACTGGAGGGAAGGGATCCATCCAGAGGGACCTGGACAGGCTGGAGAGGTGGGCCCAGGCCAACCTCATGAAGTTCAACAAGGCCAAGTGCACGGTCCTGCACCTGGGACTGCAGGGCAATCCCAAGCACAGATACAAGCTGGGTGACAAGTGGATTGAAAGCAGCTCTGCAGAGAAGGACTTGGGAGTGCTGGTTGATGAAGTGCTGAACACTGTGTGCTGGCAGCCCAAAAAGCCCCAACTGTACCTTGGGCTGCATCAAAAGAAGTGTGGCCAGCAAGTCACGGGAGGTGATTCTGCCCCTCTGCTCTGCTCTTGTGAGAACTGCATCCAGCTCTGGAACCCCCCAACACAAGAAGGACATGGATCTGTTGGATCGGGTCCAGAGGAGACCACAGAGATGTTCAGAGTGCTGGAGCACCTCTCCTATGAGGCCAGGCTGAGAGAGTTGGGTCTGTTCAGCCTGGAGAAGAGAAGGCTCTGGGGAGACCTTCTAGCAGCATTCCAGTACCTGAGGGGGCCCTACAGGAAAGTTGGGGTGGGATGTTTTGTAATGGCTTGTGGTGATAGGATGAGGGGCAATGGTTCAAAACTAGAGCAGGGTAGATTTAGACTGCACATTAGGAAGAATTTCTTTACTATGAGGGTGGTGAGACACTGGAACGAGTTTCCCAGAGAAGTTGTGGATGCCTCATCCCTGGAAGTGTTTAAGACCATGCTGGATGAGGCTTTGAGCAGCCTGGTCTAGTAGGAGGTGTTCCTGCTCATGTCAGAGGGGCTGGAACCAGATGATCTTTAAGGTCCCTTCCAACTCAAGCTGTTCTAGGATTCTGTGATTAACTAAGATAACAACGAGCCCATGCAGACTCCCAGAAATGGGAGGAATATGTCTGCTGCTGGCTCTCCTGTAATGGCTTTCTACTCACAAAGGGTATCTGATTTACACTGGGAGTTCTCACCTGTAGGAGGTACAGAGAAAAGAAAACACCACTCCTTGGCTTCCTACACTATCCTACAAGGTAAAAGATAGCAGAAAGACTTTTGCCTGGGTTGCTGATGGCCTGCCAAAAGTTGAGCCCCTGTACCCTCCTTGGTTTGCTGTGGTGAATTGTCCTGAGTGTCCAGGTGGGAGCACTTAAGTGGTCCTAGCCCAAGTGAAACTCCAGCTCACTCAAGTTTGTTTTTCACCTCATAGCACATGGGCTACATGGAGAACGTGTGGTAGAGCTGCATCTGATGGTGAAACCATGTGGTGGTTCTCTGAATTTGACTGGTGGAGCCACTTGTTAGAGACCCCTGTGGATGACCTCTGGGGGCCCTTAGGAGGGGAAGGAATGAATGAGGAGAGGTAGTGGAGATGCCAGTAGAGATTCTGAATTAAATTGGCCTGCAGGAAAAAAGATCTGAACTGGATGGTGGGAAGCTCATGCTGTGTAGAAAGTGATGTGACTGCACTTTACTCTGGTTTCTGGACAGTAAATGGAATGAAGTGAAGGGGGCAAGCTTAGAGCTTGACTTCACAGTATGAAGAGGAAGCAAAGTGAGGATGGCAGGATTAGCCCCTTACATCTTGTGGAACCTTAACATTAAGGTTCATGTGATGCCCCAGACACACACTGAATCAGTTCTGCCTTAGATCTGTGGCACTATGGCTGTTGACCTGAAGAAAAAAGTTTTGCTGGTACCTCCACCGCCCTCAGTAAGCACTGACAAGGCTTTTCAAGGCACCTGTTAAAAAGGGTCTCCAACTCTTTAGGAATTCTTTCTGCTCACAGTCCTCTCACAAAACATCTCAATAAAAGCAGGGAAAAGCTATGAGTAATTAATGATGATAAGCAGGGTTGTGAAAAAAGAACAAGCCTAAGCTAAAGGGTGTGTTCTCCCCCTGATAGAGCAGAATTTTGTGCTGTCAACCTCTGAAAGTCTAGTACAGGATTCTCAAACCTCCACCAACGTGTCTTAATGAATAAGTAAAGCTGCTCATCCTCTACACACAAACTCATTGAGCCTGTATTTTTATTGGATGATTGGGAAAAATCCAGTCCTAAGCCCCTTTAAAGGGCTAGGAAGCGACCTTGTTTCTACACTCTGTAGGCAGCTAACTGGGATAGAAGTAGCGGGATGAAATCCAGTGACAATCTGGCAAAGGAAAGAGAGGTCTCAGTGTGTGAATGACCAACAAATGCATTGTAGTGCTGAGGATGAACGCTCGTGTCTAATGTATATGCACACCTGGATTGTATTCAGGAACAGACTTTGAGAGCAGTAAATGTATCTTGGCAACTCGCTTTATATAGCTGCAGCTTGCAAACGTGAGGCTGCTCCTGCCTTTCCCTCCTCATATGTCAGCACGACTTTGAAGAGACACATTTCCCCAAGCTATGAAAGTGTCAGCATGCCATGAGCAACAGCCCAGAGCTCAGATGAAGCTGGAGGTGGTGATTTTTCTCTGCATGTATTTATCCAACTGCAGAGAAGAGTTTTTTACCCTGTTCAACACATGCTTTTGAAACAGAGGCTGAGCTTGTTGCTTTGGGAAATCCCCTCCTTAGATAGACCTCTCCTGTACAGGTAACAGTCTCTGCTCCTTTTACTTTTAAATCTCCTGTGCCAAAGTTGGGGGTTTTTTTTCTATTTTCCAGTGTCTCATAACAGTGCTGCTTGAAGTTATAAGCCATCAGCTTTGTTATGAGAAGGTTAAAATTCTATGACTGGGGTCCTGATAAGTGGAGACAAATTGACTTTTAGCCTTGTTGCTCTGTCTGGAGGGGGGAAGGAGCCAGATCTTCCCCAGGTTTAGTCTTCGGGTGGCTTCATTCCCCAGGAGGGGAGTAGCAGTTCACTCAGCAGCACTGATTCTGCTCATGTTGCTAACGGGGTGTGTGTAGGAGCAACAGGGCACACGGGCTCTGCTCCGTTAGCAAGGCAGGCTGGATGGGACTCGCGCTCCTAGGCACAAGCTCCTGCTTGCTTCAAGGCACGGGAATGCTTCTCTGTGTGGAAATGGCCTTTCTTTGATTTCCCAGCCCTCCCCTGCCGCCTGTCATGGTGGCTGCCAGCTCCTCCCGTCTGCGTTGCTCCGAGGAGCCTGCTGGAGGAGGCAGCCTGGGTAGCTTGGCACCAAGGCAGCTGGGTTAGCGGTCGCCTTGCCAAGTGCTTTGCTTTTGTCTCCATGGCTTGGGGAGGTAGTGTGATTTGTACTCTCGGTCACTGACAGGTCTCAGCTGACAGCTCCCTCCTTCTTTTGTAAAAATTACTTGCAGAGCAGCTAGTTGAGACATGACAAAGTTTTGAAAGACGGAATTTTGTTTCCCATACGGTTTCATGAGAAAGGTCACTGTTCCACCCCCAGTGCCACTCTGGGTGAACTAAACACACACAGCTGCGCTCGCTGCACAGGGTGGGACAGCCTGATGCAGGCCAGGATCTGCACGCCAGCGAAGGGGTCGGGCTGGCACCAGGGGCTGGGGAGAGCAACCCGGGATTGGTGCTGCTGCCTTGCAGAGTGGGCCTTGCGGAGCAGCTCCGGGCAGGACGGCAGCTGCACCTCGGCTCTTGTCTGCAGTTGTGTACCCCTTGATTCATGTGGTGCCCCGGCTGTGTGCAGTGGGGACTTTGGCTGTGTGATATCTGAGGATCAGCAAAGAGCCCTGATGTTCCTCTCACCTGGGTAATTTGCTGTAAGCATCACCCCTCAATTTCCATAGAAGTGCATCCATTTTGAGTGGTTGTAACAAAAGAGCAGAAATGGGCTCTGATGGAGTTTGGCCCCTATACCCAGCTCATTTTCTGATTCTTTACTCGAGCTGATGTCTGTCAGTGTCAGTCAGAAAGTGCCTTTGGATTGCACTTGCAAACAGTCCCTCTTTTGGGGCTACTTGTAGGTCAGCAGGTACTGCTCTGCCCCACGGTGACCCACATTAAGCAGATCCTTGCCTTGTACATAGCTGCACTGGCTCCCAGAGATCAATTCTACATCAATAGTTGTTACTCAGAGTGACTCAGTTTGGCATGGAGTGAGTGACGGCTGCAGCACTGGGCTCAGCAGTCACGTGGGAGGATTTCCATTCGCTAGCAGAAGTGGTTCCAGCAGCAGGTATGCCTGACATCTCCCTGGATACAACAGGGGCATCCATCCAAGGCAGGAGAGAGGCTTTGAGTCGAGCTGCTCTCTAGCCAGAAGGCCTTTGCTACAGAGACCTCAGGGTTATGGCAGTGAGGTTTGACAACCTTGGGTCTGGGAAAGACCTGCTTCCTTTGCTACCCTGCTTGGAGGAGGAGGAGATTTTTGTAGCAAGCTGCCACCTCTATTGCAAACCTCCAACAGCTGCAGTGCTGGACTTTGTTTTTGGACTCAAGCATGCTGCTTATTCTGGTGATGACACCAAGAACAACCACATTAACTCCAGAAGAACTTCAGTGTGCCTGCCTGCCAAGTCCCATCCTCTAATACTTTGCTGTAAGCCTGTGGTCTCTGCAAACATGTGGTTTTGGGCCCATGGTGCTTTTTGTGCTCCGAAGCATTTAGATTCTGTTTGGCTGAAATATGAGGAATAATATCACAATCTCTGCTTGCTAATTTCATTAAAATGGTGGTTCTTAGATGCTTTTCTGCTCACCGCTGCTGACTTCCTCCTGCTTCCAGTTGCTTTAAAAGGCAGCAGAAAATTCTCCATGCTTTCCCAATGGCACATTTTCCAGGTAAGGTGTGCCCAGAGGGCTATTAATTTTCTCTGAATGAAAGCAAAAGGACCTGCTCTGGTAGGAAGCAGATATTCTCTGGGAATTCCCGCCAATTCAGGGGAGGCTGATCTAGGTAGTGAGTGAGTGTGTGTGTGTGTGCGTGTGCGTGCATGTGCCCTTTGCATGGTTTGCTCTGTTACAGAGGAGCAGGAGAGGAGCTGAGATGAGCACCGTGACTTTAAGACCTGGAGCAAGTCATGTTCCACAGCTGCATACTTGGGTGAGAAATCTGTTCCTCTTAAGGGCATTGATGATACCCAGTCAACTGAATGCAGCTGTGTCTTGGTGGTTAATCCAACCCCAGGTTACCCAAGGTGTTTTCTGTCTTTTGGTGTATGCAGCAGCTCAGCTTCTCTCCTGGGGAAAGTCTTGTAAGGAGACTAAGGAGGAGGTGAAATGTCAACAAAATATAGCTTGGCTCCTTTAGCAAGATTTGGACCCAAGGGACTGTTGTGCTCAGAGCTTCGGTGACTGCAGAGGGGATGTGGTGAATCAGAGAGCTCTGCCCAGGATGTTGGGATTATAAGAGATCTTTATGCAAAGGAGAAGATGACTCAGGTATATTTGAATGATCAGTTAAAAATTGTTTTTTCTTCCTTATTGAGTAGTGGTGTTAAAATGTAGCAAGACTTTAATGTTGTCACCTATTTATGAACTGTACAAGCATGCAACCTCTTTCATGTTTTTGTCCTTTATACTGGAAAAGCTTCTCAGTTTACATGCTTTTAGGACTCCTCAAGGTTTCTCAGGACTCCTCAAGGTTTCTTAGGACAACTTGAATACAGGTCTGAGACTGATATTGGCTTCCTCCAGGAATAATAGGCTTTGTTGAGACTTCTGCATCAGAGTGGTGCAACTGTTGTGTATCTGGCCTAGAGAGGCAGACATCTCCCAGTGTGGCGAGGCTGCTGAGGTGTGCTGCAGACTCTGCTGGGTGTTCTGTACCTGCAAAGCTGCTCCAGGGTTGTTAGGCCTAGACAAATGAGGTGAAAACCTGGGTATCTGACTCTATGCACTCTCTTTATCACTGAAACTTAGCTCAGTTGAGTAAAGCCCTATGAGGGTTGTCTGCTTTGGAAGGTGGAAGAGCAATCTCATTGTTTAGCAGGCTATGCTGGAGGTAGTATCTGAGCTCTGCAGTGCAGGGCTGTGTTGGGGGAGCTGAAGGAGCAATGCCCACTGGAAAGGAGCAGGTCTTGGTGCTGTGGGCTGCATGCCTTCATCAAACCCTGGAAGTGGATGCACGTGCCCACCCAAACCCACGTGCAGAGGCAAAGGCCTGTCAACTTCTGCCAGCCGAGCAGAAGCAGGATGGGAGGTGGCTGGGCAGAGTTGTGGGTATTGTCACTCAGGTGTAATGTTACAAGAACTGTGTGGGCATCCTCATCTCCCACTGGGCATGTTTAGGCAGATGGAAAAGTCAACCAAAAACAAATTAAATTCCATAAGAGCGTATAAATTGCAGCACGATTCTCATAAAATGAGCTCAGCAGCACTTGGTAGAAATGCCCCTGAACCCTGCTGCTGCTGGGCTGGTTATGTTCAAGTTTTGTACCGGGAGCTTTGCGGAAGACACTGTCATGGAGGAGTCAGTGATCTTGAACGTGCAGGTTATGGTCTATTGCGCCTCGTACTTAGGGCTTGGGAAGCCTGTATGTTATTAACATAATCTGTAACTTATCATTCCTCTGGAGAGGAAAACTGCATGTGGAGCAAGGGGTGAATGCAGTGATCCCGATCGGGAGCCACTGTGCATGGAGAAGTTAGTGATCCACATCAGAGTGACCCTGAGTGCATCCATGGCCTCCAGGCTGGGCTGTGCTGGGTGTCTGTGGCCTCCAGGCTGGGCTGTGCTGCACTCATCCTGTGGCTGCAGGATGGACTCAGCCAGCTCCTGGTGATGGAGGAGCCCACAGGCAGCTCCCACTCATCTGGGTGATGATGCCACCTGCATAGTCTTGCCTTTATGTAACTGTGTGGCATGGAGTCCTCCAGTGAACACCCTCTCTGTTTGACAAGACCCATGGTGAATAGACTTGTTTTCTTGTAAGAAAATACCACCTCAGATGACCAAAGAGGAAATTCTTTTCAGGGTCAGGATCTGTGCAGCCTTGTAGGAGAACACATCTGGAGTCTGTCTGATGCTGCACAAATACAGAGCTCCCAGCATCTGATGGGATGAGAGATTGATTCATTATCTGTATTTCTCTTTAATGCTGTCTTATTAAATCAGCTGTTTAATTAAGGGATTTGCTGTTGGGCTTTTCTTACTGAGATCAAGAAAGAGCCCTGCACCAGCTTGACCTCTCCCACCCCACCTGGTGCAGAACAGGTTTTATAAAACTCCAAATCCTATTTTTATATTTTTCAGTGTGATTTGAAAGCTGTTTGCTAACAAGCCTTGAGGGGCACAAAGGGGTTGGGGGTGGCTCAGAAATGTTTGTGATAAGAGTCTTGACTTTTTGGAGGATTTGGCCGTGGAAAGGGAAAGTAAATGAGTTTGGGTGAGTTTGGGCCTGGCATTTCCCTTTGCATAGGGCAAATGTCATCTAGCTGAAGGAGACATCAGGGAGCCTTTTAAGACCAGGTGGTGTTCAGCAGCCCAGGCCCTAGGATCACATCAGTACCCAAATGAGGAGAGGACAGACAAGTTGTGATCCCCTGCAGAAGGGAGAGGTGATGCTCTCCTGCCTGTCTGCTAAACTGACTGGGAGCCTCAAAACCTGAGGGGAGGGCAGGTGGGAATTTGCTAGCTCTAGGAAGTTCTCATTGGAACAAGGAAGCACCTCAGTTTCATTTAGTGAAAGGGGATGGCCTTAGGGTCTGTTCATACCATTTACATCCCTGGGCCACCCAGCCCGCCCACCCTCCTGTCTGTACAAATCACTTGGGCCACTTGCTGCGGTATCCAGCAGTTCCACTGCCACTTATGCCGTGCCCTGCTTTAACTGGCCAGGCTGGGGTTTTACCCTCGGTCATTTGAACTGCAGAGAGCTGGGGTGAGGATTCAGGGAGAGCTCTGATCACTAAACTGTCTCCTGCTGCTGCTTGCTCTGTGTCACTTATGAATTCCCCTCTGTGTGCTTGAGGAACTAAGGACAAAAATGAGGTCCAGAGAAGCAATTTATAGCAACCCCCCAGACATACATGATGACCATACCTCCAATGCACTACATGAATAAAAGTGTTTCGAACAGACTCCCAAATCTTTCCAGGCTCTATAGAAACCAGCCTGCAGGACCACTTGAGTCAGCAATGCCTACTCAGTCCTGTAGTTAAGTGGAGACTGTGAATGTCCCTGTCTAGAGAAAGGCTTTGGTCATGCCACAGCTGCCTAGATAATGTGTTTTTGGCAGTGTAGATCTGAGGTGAACTTCCTGGAGCTGCTGCTGTGAGTGCACAGTGCTGCCATTGCTAGTTAATTAGAGTTTGACCAGCTGGCTGCTCTCAGAGTGGCTCTTCTCTTCATTAGCAGTTCCATCTCTGTGGTGGCTGGACTTCTTTTTGGGTGTTTGCAAGCTGCCCTGCAGGGAGAAGGTGCTGGCAGCACTTGAAGTCAAGCTTGATTTGATTTACAAAAAGTTCCAGATTGTCTCTTTAGCTGATGGGGACTGAAAATGCATTGTGCTTCCCTCATAGTCTCTTTCAGCCAAACTTTCTAACTCCTGCTTCAACTGCCCTTGCAGACCCTCTGCCTTCACCATTCAGTGCACTCCTGTGCTCTCAGTGTAGGGTGTGGATGTTTGAGTCACAGCAGGTCTACAAAGTACTTGCATTGTCAAGTGTGACTCAAGGGTCCACAACCCTCAGCGAGATATTGCTGATGAGCTGAGACTAGGCATACCCTGCTTCCATTCCTCCCCTCCAAAGGTGAGTCCTTTTTTCTGCCTTGTCTGTTTGTGCTGTAAGCACATTGGATCTACAGAGCTCCCCTTGAAATCAGAGCTTCTTTGGAGCTGTTAGATGTTCCTGTGGTAATAGAGCTCTCCCAGTAACAATATAGCTCTCAGCAGAAAGCACCGCTGCATCCCCCAGCTCTTTCCAGCAGGTGTATGTCTAATCCCAGTGATCGACCCACTTTAAATCTTTCTCTCAAGTCCGTGTTTCTGAGTCATACAATGATGTAGTAAAATAGAGGTCCAGGAAAGTACCTTCTCCCTGTGATGGTTAGGCATGAACACTGCTCTGGGAATAGAGACCAAGGGCAGATAAATGGGTAGTTTTGAATGTTTTGCTCTCAGTGGGTGCAGCCCTTAAAATGTGACCCCAGGTGGCAATATTTCAACTTGCACTGGTTGCTCTTACTGCTTTTTGTCACAGTGAAATGTGATAGGAAAGACAACATCAGGTTTCTTTCTGTAACTTCTTCATAGTTTCCTCTCCATGATACTATTGCCTCTTCCAGTATGTATTGTTGAACTACCTCTGACCTACCGTGGTTTACCCGTTGTTGTAACATAGGGTTTGATGAAGGGGAGCTTTGCAATGGTTTGTTGCATCTGAAATTCATTAGAAGGCCTCATCATTTTTGGATAATGAAATTACCTTTGTGGCAAGGTGCTTCAGAAGAGACAAAAATCCTTAAGGCTCATGAGGAATAATAGGGTCCTTGATTCCCAGTGTTTCTAGAGAGCTGCAAACCCCACAAGACTGGGGAAGGGATTGGCAAATTCCCAGTGCCAGTTGAAATTCACCCATTCGGACATTCCTTTGCCCTTTGTCTGCTAGTGCAGAGCACTCCAGGAGCTCTGCAGCCCTTGGCTTCATGTGGGGTGGTGGCATAAGGGTGGCAGAAAGGCTCTCCCTTTTTACTAAAGACTTATATTCAGGTTGTTCTCATGTGTTTCCCACCCTTTGCTCGAGTAACTTTCTCAGAGAACAAGACCACAAGTGCATCACCTCTAGGAAGGTGCTTTGGAAGAGATTGCTCTCTTTTAGGGCTGGTCTGCTCTGTAGAGGGATTAGATGGGCTCTTTATTGGTCTTTTATTCCATAACCTTCCCTGGGATGACTGGTTCTTCAATCTTGTTCTTTTTGCATCCTGCAACTGGGGTTGCAGCAAATGACTGGGGTGTGACTTGCAAGTATCCCTTTTTCTCATGGTGGGTTTGGTTTTGGGGTTTTTTTTTCCCTTCTCCTGGGTTTGATGAGTTTATGGAAAGATGGATCTTAGATCCTCATCCCTGGTTAATCTCGTCAATTCCCAAAGTGCTGGTTGAAAGGTGAAACCAAGTTGCATGAAATTTCCTGGCAGAGACCAAGGTAGGATTTTTTTCTTAACTTTGGCCAGAGCTGGTCCTTGGCTTTGTAGGCTTGAAACAGGAACTCAGCTTTCCAAAAGTGTTTATAGAGTACTAAATGAGCCCCACTGGGGTCCGCCTTGCACTAGCCTTCCAGAATTGCCCCTGCCTTCTCATGGGGATTAAGAGAGATGATTCAGTGATGCTGTCAGTAAAGGTTCCAGCAGGACAATCTAACTTAGCACCATCTGTGAAAAGACAAAGATTTAAGTTTCTGGATGCTTTTGCTAAAAGAGAAATAAATTAGGCTAGTGATTACAGCATATGCACTTGCTGCTCTTCATTTTGTAATGCTCTGTGCTTCTTTCTGTCCTCTGTTTGCTGTCACCAGGAGCCTAACTCTGCCTTTCATTCAGGAAAAGTGTCTTGTTCTCTTTCTAGGTGACTAAACACAGAATGCTTGTTGTCAATATTTTAAAATATTTAGCTACATAAATTGAAGTAGCCTGGCTGTCAGATGCTGAAAATGCTGGTTACAGCTTCTGCAGTTCAACACCTCTGAAAAATAGGTTGCACTGATATATGTTAAGGTGAAATTGGCTTGGGTGGTTGTTCTGATGGAGACCAAAACTCTAGATGCTCTGCCACTGCAAAGTTGTATGGGAAGATCTGTCAGAACTGAGGTGAATGCAGGCACCGTGATCCAGCGCTGGGGAAAAGAGGCGATGTTTACTTATGTTTATATCTGCATAACCTGTACAACTTTACGTAAGAATAAAATAAATATTGTTTGTTTGAACAACACAGAATGTCTGTTATTCCGGGAATTTGAGGGGGGGAGTGAAAAGTGCTGTGGTCAGTTTAAGTGGCTGGAGCCATGTCTGGACTATTTGTCATTGGACTGACTCTCCCTAGGCATATCTGGACACATTTTGGGATTGTTTGTTTACCTGAGTGAATTCCTGTAATTTGATTGTATTTTCTGATAGGGGGAGATCTGTAGGTCTTCATCCTATTGAATCCCTTCGAGTGTTTTAGTGCTGGATTGTCTTACCTTGGACCCTACCCAGATGAGTCTTGAGAAAGCAGCTGATCAAGAAATCTATTGGGATCCATTTGTCATTGCCTCACTTTGCGTGAGAGGGAGTTTCCAATACAGTTTCCCCATTAAAGCAGATGAGGGAGATATTAAGCTGCAATAATCAAAACCTTGCCCATAAAGCGAAGCAACAAGGAAAGCCAAATTGGCTGGGAGAAAAGATGAAGTAGCTGGACTGTGCAAGAGTCAAGTGACAATGAGCAATTTTAACCATACTGCTTCATGCATAATTTTCTCTAGATTTCCTGGCTGGCACTCTGTGGAGATCCACACAGTTCATTGAGAACTGATACAGATTTGTTTGCATGACTTACTTTGAAAAGGTCTTTAAGATAACATACAATAAGAAATGAAATGAAAAATGAGTAGTGATTTTTGGGTTGTCTTTCCCTAGCTTCAAGGGGAATCTGATTTCTGTAAGCAGGTGGGGCCAGAGCTGATCTCCTTCCAAAAGAGAGTGGTAGGATGGTGCATCTTTTTGGAAACCCCAGATCTAATGTATAATGTACCCAAGGATGTCATTTGGATGAACACCTCTGCTTCTCCTCCTGGAACTGGCAGAAGTGTTTGGGATGATGCTGAAACTTTCACCAGATGGGTGAGGGATGTTTTCTGCCAGGGAATTGTCTGCAGTTGATCTCAGCCCATGGGAAGAACAGCTGCTTAGCAAGGGGTGGAAGGATGAACTGTGCTGCAAAGGACAGATGAGATGATGCCTTCTTACAGTGCAGCGTCACTCTGGGTGCGTCTTTGTAAACAGAGGCAGCAGGTGAAGTGTGCATAGAGGGGCAGAGAAAGCTATTTGCTCCAGTCTTACGACCTCACTGCAGGGGGAAGCAACCAGCAGTTCTTTGACAGGCTGGTGTGTCTGCTCTCCTTGGAACCATGTGAGGAGCCCAACAGTGCTGGGAGACAAGAGGCAAGTGGTTTACATAGCACACAGATCTGTTGAGGCCCTCTTGTATGGGTAGCACTGAGGAGCAGTGATAAGACCAGTATTCAGTCATCAACATCAGTGTTTAGTCTCTGTGGGTTCCTCTGCTGATTGCAGTTTAGTGCCCCATAGAGTGGATGTGACATCTGTGGGCAAGTGCATAATTTCATGCTG
This sequence comes from Megaceryle maxima, assembly GCA_024605025.1. NCBI lineage: Eukaryota > Metazoa > Chordata > Aves > Coraciiformes > Cerylidae > Megaceryle > Megaceryle maxima. The sequence goes on along the minus strand of JANHGN010015087.1, from coordinate 35,571 downwards.
CAGCACATCTTTATGAAGCCTCAAATGTCTCCCCAGCCAAAACTCTTCTTGCCATTCAGCTTGCTGCAGCACCATAGAAATTAGAGCTATTTGCAAGCTTACAGAGATGAAGCAGATGCCCAGGGCTGCACGTGGAGTACCTGTGCACCCTGGCATTCCTCACCGCCCAAGGCAGTGCTGTCAAGAGCTCATTGCCTGTCACAACTGCAAATGAGGACAGAGAAGAGCCAGCTGCATCCTTGGAGGAGTGAAGTCCTACTGCTTCTGTAGAGAAATTGGACCAGGAGGAGGAATTTCTATTGGCAGCCCTATCAAAAAAAAGAGATGTGGGTTCAGGCTTTCAGGTTGGGCATGACTGGATTGGGAATTCTGGTCTATGTAAGAGCAAAAGAGCTATAAACCCAAGAGATTAGAGACATTGCAGAGATGCTGATGAAGATCCAGGCCTTGTCTTGGTGTAAACTTGAGTGAATTCTAACTGGGCTAGGGAGTAAAGGCGATTTAGAGGGTGGGAGAGCAGGATGGAAAGGGGCCCACTTGTCTCGGGAAAGACACTTTTTATGAAGACACCAGCTTCGAACTTAATTGCCTTCCCACACATTTAAGGACTAGGTGTCCTGCAGAGCTTGGTGCAGCAGCAGGGTGGGAGGGTGCTGGCTAGGAGGGCACTTGGGCATAGGAAATGCCCATTTTGCCTTAGGGACAGGGCTGTTTACAAGCTGCTGGAGTTGGTGGATTGTTTCTTTAGGTCATGGCGTGCCAAGTATTGTTTAGTTTAATAGTCCTGTTAATAGGATTATATTTGCCTGGACTATTACGTGAAGGAAAATGATTCCTACTTTGAAAGGAAAAGACACTTCAGTAGCGATGTTGCAAGACACACATCTGTCGTCAAATACTGCTACTAAGCTCAGATGTCTCTGGGCCAGCGCCAAGGTTTCTTCTCATGCTTTACCACTTGGACCAGGGAGGAACACACACGCACACACAGACGTGCCTAGCAAGCCTGTCAGTAGCTTTGCGTGCAGAGCTGGTGCTTGTTGGAGGTCTGCGCTCTCCGTAGAGATGTCACTGAGCAGGGGATATCAAACTGAGATAACGAGACTACATTCAGCAGGTATCACAGCTGGGGTCCATCCAAATGGCACTAGCAGCCCAGGTAAAGCTAAGCTACTTCATACTGGTGAGCTTTGTGGATCAAGGGCTATAACATGGTCTCTGTCAGAGCTTCTTCAGGGCACTTACTAGTCCTAGGAAGGCCCGAGTAGCACAGCTGGGACCTTGGTATAGTGTACAGCACTCTAGTTTGAAGGCTTCCAGTCTTGTGTTCTTTCCCCATCTCTGCCAAGAACATCTCTGCTCCTTTAAAGACTTGGCTCCATGGTTCTTCTGTTTCACTTCAGCCACCACCCAAGCAGGGTCAGGCAGCTGCTGGCAAGTGTGAATTGTGACAACTTGATATATGGGGTAGAAAGTGCAGTCAGCAGAATAAGAGCCTGAAGAGAAGTGGTTTTCAATTGTGGAGCTCTAAAAATTCTTTCCCAGTAGGACAGTAGACTCCTGAGCAGCTTAGCAGCTCAGTCATGAAGTCTGGCTTTCTGGGCTATCTGCAACAGTTCAGAAATCAAATATGGGTAATTCCCCAGCAAGCAGCTAGAAGAATAATGCATCCTGGGATTTAGTCATTGATTTATGCCTAACCTTTGGAGCCGGGGCATGTGCGGAAGTCATTACCAGGTCTTCAGCAGAGCTGAGCCATTGAGAAACGTGGCTTCTCAGCATGCGGTTGACCTGTTACAGTCTCTGTCCAGGCAGCCAAGAAAGCCAGCTAGGAGTACAGAACAACAAAAAAATACCACTGTAGGTTGCACTATCCAGCTTATTCTATAGAAAGAGATTTATGTATCTAATATGCAGCACTCTAAGGGCTGGCAAGCAGCTGGTGTTTCTAGATGGGTGAGAGTCTGTTAGTTCCCAGAGAAGCATGGGGTATGCAAATAAAGAAGAAAGGTATCCATACCTCTTTTTTCTAAGGGCTTTTCCTTCTGGGATCTGGAGAAGGGTAACAGGTAGGGAGACTTCTAAACCCCAGCCAGTTTGTCGTTCACGATTACCCTGAACACTCTCAGATGGGATCATCATTGGGATGAGCATTCAAACACTGCAGTTGTGGGAGGAGACCAGGTGCCTAGGTATGGGCAACTAGAACTGGCTTCCACCTTTGAAAACACTGTAACTGGACTTGGGCATAATCAGAAATATCTGTGCTGTGCATAAATCCTCCATCTAGGCTAATATATGTATGGTTTTAATCTCTTCACCACTGTCCTCCACCCAAGATCCTAGTTTTTCCAGCCCAGAAGTCCCTGTCCTTGCTGCTCCTGTCACTTCCAGTCACTCTGCTTGAGCCAGTGAACATGAGTGCTAGGTGACTTCTGTTCCTCATGCCTCCCAAGGAGTGCTGCTGGCCCTTCACCTTCTGAACTTTGTGTGGGACAATATCACATTTGTGGCGTTTTTTTTGTTTGTTTGTTTGGTGTTTTTGGTTTTTTTTTTGTTTGTTTGTTTTTGTTTTTGTTTTTGTTTTTTGGTCATGATATCACCTTGGTTACCTGGGCTGTAAACTGGACTGCTGTGATAGATGTGAGCAAGCATTGCCTGCAAAATGTCATGAGTGGAGAACCCTGCCTCTAACCCTACTTCTGTCACAGAGACTGTGATTAGGCATTTCATTTCACTATGTCATCAAAGAATGTTGTGTCCTAGGCCCTTTCTACAGACAAGAAAGACAAATATGTCCAGAGGATGATGTGAATCTGAAGGGTGTTGACTTGCCCTTTGGAGTGACCAATGTGGACTTTACACCATCTTGGTCAGCTGGAGTGACTCCAGGCCTATGTGACCTGAGGACACCCATCATTCTTTGACTTCCCCACTGTTTGTCCGCTGCCATGCTTTGTGTCATATGGCTTTATATGGCAAAGGCTTTTGTGAGTCAAGATGTAGAGGTGACAGTGCAGTGCACTCTTATGCAAGACCTCCTGTGAGGGGAAAAAAAAAATAAAAATAATTAGTTGGGAAGCATAAAGTCCTGGATGGAGCAGATGTTGTGAGGGGACTTTGAGGTCTGGCCTCAGTGGCCCAACCACCCTGTCCCAGAAGTAGCAGAGGCAGATGCTGGGACAGAGGATGTGGCAGGCAGGAAGGGCTGGTAAAGTCTCTGAGACCAGGGCCAGTGTGACTGCTTGTCAGACGTTTCTGAAATGCAGGAGTGCTGGGGGCAGGGAATGCCAAAGGACTGGGGGTGGTTCTGGCTCCATCTCTCTACCCTGATGCATGTGACCGAAAGAGCCAAGAGTGGCAGAGACTGCTCTGAGTTATGTCCTGTCACACTGTGACTTTTTTGCCGTGGGAGTTTTGCTCTTGGTTTGGCATATTGAGGGAACACAGGGGACTCTACTTTTCTCTGTGTGGTGTCTCAGGATGGGGCCTTGGGTTGTTCATGGGCATTACTTAGTCATCTGCACTGAATTTGCCTTTAAAATTACCAACTAACCTTTGGGGAACCCAAAGGACAGGACTGAGCAGTGGGATTGCTCTAAGATCTATGCCTTAGCTAAGAAGAGAAGCAGAGCATCTTGGCCGTGCTCTAAACAGAGGCAGATGGGACAAGCATTTCCATTGCTTATGGATCAAATTATTCAGGGTCGAATGATTGCCAGAGAAGGTCATTATCGTTTCATTATGGCACAGAAGGCAGAAAAAACACTTCATTATGTTAGACCGAAGAATTGCAGACAGAGTCCTAAAGCAAAGACTCTGATTGGGAATGGTGGAAAGAGAAATAATTTTCTCCCCACAAGTGGGAGGAATGTATGGGATCAAAACCTGTTATTTTTCCCGAAATTCTGCCGTGTCTGCTAGTGTGCTTTATAGAGGAAGATACTCATTTCTGTATGCACTTACCCGATTTAACAGAAGTCTTTGAGGCAGAGAAAATATTTTCATCAGGATGGGGGCCACTTAATACCACAGAAAGGGGTGCACCACAGAAAGATGTAAACACTGCCTTGTGTCGTCTTAATTTCCAGGGTGTCAGTCTGAGGTCCTCTCTCATCCTTATGCAGCACTTTCCCATGGGTTGATCACTTGGATCACACCTGTGGTGCATCATAGGCTTTCAGTTGAGATCCTGGCCCTCTCCCTAGGGTTGCCTCCTACTTGCTTAGTTGTACTCAAGGAGGTGTATTGCCAAGGGCCTCCATCCTGAAACTTCCCTTGGGGCTGAATGAGGCCACTGGAGATTGCGCACGCTTGTCAACCAGCCTGTTTTTTTCCAGTGCTATTAAAGGCTTGGTCTAAGCTTGTTGGCAAAGGCCGAACAAGGCTGGCCCAGCTCTTGGATGCTTCCTCCAATTTCTTGAGCATTGCATCGTCAGAGGTGTAGGTCATTGTTAACGGGGCTGTGCATGGTGGTTAGGGGAACTGCTGGGGCTTGTGACCTTGCTTTGCTTAGCACATGGGCATCTGGAGCAGGAGAGATGCCAGTGTTCTACGTTATATAACACAAGTTTATATATATGAAAATTACAGCTGCAGGGGAGCCAGTGCAAGTCTCCCGTTCAGAGTGCAAAAGCAGATACACTGTGTGCCTGTGTTTCTGGCTTGCCCTGAGCACTCTTCACCGATGCAAATACCTGTGCTAGTCAGATTAAAGCCCACAGGCTTATGTGCGTGATTGCGACAACTGTATCTTTGATTGATGTGTGGACATAATGCAGATCATCACACATGACCTGCGTCAGAGCCTGACATTTCTTCCTGTAAACTATTCAGCAGATGTTTATAAATGTATTTGTAATCTTTAGCTGGTAAGATTAGCTAAGAAACATTTTCCAAACAGGAAGGAATATCTAGTTCTTCGGTGGATTTATTTGCAATGTATAATTCATCCAGGTGTATCTCTGAATGGTCTCCTAGCCTGAGAAGCTGAAGTTAGGGCAGCCTTCAGACTAGTTCTAAGAAGTTCATCCTGTTAATTGACATGGCATTCCAGAAAAAAACTCTTTCTTTTTTGTGGTTTGCTATGAGAAGGATTTTTCTCAGCTTTAATATCTGCAGGGGGTAGTTACAAAAGCAGTTGGTCTGTCATTAAAGGAGGATGGAGGAGTCCTGTCTGACCGAGCAGCATGTTCATTCTCCTCCATTAACTCTGCTGGGATCTACATCTGAGCTGACCAAAGGGTGCAAAGTGGGTTATTTTGGTGTATTCTCCTCTTCTCTTTTTGTGAAATCTTATCAACTCTTGGCTTACACCAAGGAAGCCAGTACAGTAAAAGGAGAGTCTGCTTTATGAAATGTCTAGACTTAATGAAAGCAGAGAGCACCAGGCCTCTCATGGGAGACTCCCTTTCAAAAATATCTAGGAGGAAGATGGTTAGAATTAAATTTTATAGGGACATTTAAATTCTCTTGTGGAATACTACATCAGAGATAACCCTGTGTGCTTAGTGACACACTTGGTCTATTATCATGATCAACAGTTGTAACAGTTCTTTTCTTATTGCACTGTCAAAAGTCAAGCCAAAAGCTGTACTGGAATTTCAAAATGGAAAGTAAGCCTGACATAAGTTTCCCCTGAATATCACCAATAGTCAGACTGCCCAGGGCATCCAGCTCTGCAGTAAACTCTAATTTATTCTTGTAGAAAGGCTCATTAGGTCTGTTCTGAGTCCCTTTCCTGGGTTTTTGCTGATAAGTGCAGATGATCAGCTTGGGACTATTGCCTCCATAGTCTGCTGCATAGCTCTAGGGGTGAGGGAGAAGTCCAGATTACATAGCTACCGTTGCTGGCAGAAAGGAGATCAAAGATGTATTCTGTGCCAACTGACCACCTGTCTGCTGTGTGACCATCCTGGTTTTGCTGTGTTCTGCTAAGCTCTTTGTGAGATGTGATGCTCAAAGTACAACAGCTGTGCCTGTAGGACTGCTCCCACAGCCCTTCAAGGAAGGGAGGTTATGTGTAGTGCAAAAGGAATGGAAGCATCTAGGACATGATGAGTGGGAGACGTGAAGGGGCAGAGCAGCTGCAGGGCTAATAACCCTTTGCATGTAAGCAAGATTTCATCTCTATGCGTTTGGATGTTACCTAGCTTCTTCTGGAGGTCGCTTGCCAAGAAACTGTGGTTGGGACCTCAAGTGCCTAGACATAACTTAGGCGTTGCTGAGGCAACTTCTGTACTGTGAACCTTTCTGGGAGACAAGGTGCTCCTAGCAGGTGTGTGTTGGCCTTACCTTGCCCAGACCTCCCTAGCCCTTCCAAAAGGGTGCATCAGTTCCTAATAGCATGAATGAGTCAGAACAGCATGAATGAGTCAGTCACATGAGCTGTTCTGTGCCTTCAGCCTTGGTTCATACTCGGGACAATGGGTGTCACAGGACCAAGCTGTCTGCCTGGAGCTGGGAAGGAAAATGTAGGAAAGAAGCACCAGCAAGTTGAAGAAAAACTGAGAATCTGATTCTGGGAAAGGACAGAGAGCATAGGCAGGGGCAGGGATAGGCCAGGGAAGAAGCCTGAACAAGTGGACTAAAACTAAAAACCACCCCACTATTACCACCAAGCCTAAGCATCTACTTGCCCATCTTAAATGCTTCCTCAACTCCTAGCTCACTCTGAGGATTTACATATGCTACAGTGAGACAGAGGTAGGTCCTTCTGGCAACTTTCACTGTTGGGAAGGTACTTCTGTTAGTGTATCTGCCCAGAGGGATGCCAAGTGCTGCTGCTGCTGCATCAGTGCAGTCTCCCACTGTTCTTCACTCCTGGGCCTTTGATGATCCCACATGACCTCACTTAAGGTTTCATTTGAGGGATGAGGGATTTGAGGGATATGCTGACACGGTACCTCAGCTCAACAGTACTGTGTCTAGCTCTCATCCAGCTGGGTCTGGGGCTCCTACTCCTGGATGTGGCAGTGCTGACACAAGGTAAGGCTCATAATTTTTAAGAAGTCATCTGGTGGCTTCTCTGGTGTCCCTCTGATTCCCCTTGTGTGCAAGGAGAGAAATTCTGTGAAATAATATTTCTTAGGGCCTGGAGGTCTCTCGACGTGTTGAGTCTTGGGCAATGGGCCAGCCTTTGTGCCTCAGCTCCTTCCAGCCCCATTGCTGCCTTACATTATCAGTGGGGTGGCCTCCTGCAGTATGGCCCTAGAGAGCCACAGTCCTGGGGTACTTGTTCCTGGGTCCAGAGCCTCCACAGCCTGCCTTCAATGCCCTGTCCCCAAAAATCAGTGGCTCACATACACTTCGAGGTGGCACAGCGTATTAGGATCTCCAGACAGGTTTCTGGCCATTAGCTTTTCTCTAGACTGGGACCAGGGAAGCCTGGTGCTGACCTTGTTCAGGCATGCTGACAGCCACATCAGAGAGATGAAAGCAGGAGATGGTGGTGGTATCCTGACATGTGTAGGTACCCCCTCTCTGGAGAGGGGGTGCTCTAAGCTCAGACATAGTGCATGCTTGTGTCAGGAAGCTGAGTCTGAAAAACAGGCCTTAGTAGGTGTTTAATTTCACAGGCAGAAGAGTCTGGCACCAGACAGAAATCCTGTATGAAGCACAGAGCCCACGTGGCTCCTTCCAGGATGGACCAAGTAGCAAAGAGCCAGCAGAACATACCCATGGCAGAGAGCAAGGTGTGTGGACCCTGCAGGCAGTCACCTCCCTTTGCTCTGCACATTGAGGTCCTGCACAGCCCAGCCTCCTGAATATGGCAGATGATGAAATTGCATGGGAGAGACTCAAGAGCAAAGGCACCTTTGCTAAACTGAGGCAGCAGGAGAGTCCGAGCCAGCCTGGAGACAGTGCTAGATCTGCTCCTGACCAGAAAGGAGGGAGCAGTTGAGAAAATGAATACAATATTTGCAAGGACTTCAGGAATTGTTCCCTTGTTAATAGAACTGCAATTTGTGGAAATATGATGGAGGGTGAAGGTCTGCAAATACTTAGAGGAATAATGAGCATTGTAAGCAACAAGCACCACAGGGGAGTATGAGAAATAGATTGTACCAGACAGGCCATTTCTGCATAATTACACAATTAGTGAACTGGGGAAGACAGCGGATAACCCTTCGCAGTGTGCTCTGGTGTGGCGTAGACCTTGTTGGAGACTGGGGCGCCAATTAGCTGGAATAGCTTGCAGTATGTGGAAACGATCGATGGAGGGAGGAGCGGCCCCGCCAAGCACTCATCTGGCAAGGGCGAAAGGGGAGATGCTGCCCAGACAAATAGTCACTCCCCTCACCACCCCAGGATGCTGGTGGTAACACAGGGGGACCAGCGTGGAAACCCCCACGTTGGGTTCTCGGTGTAATGCAAACAAAAGGAGAGCAGAGAATAAACGGCGAGACGTAGGGTTTTGGCAGTGAGCAGAAAAGGATAATCTTGGTTATGAACTGCAAGAAACACAGCTAATACCTTTGGGCAAGAACAATTATAAGCAGAATTATGTAATGAGAAGGAGCTATTTGGAAAGCAGTAATTCTGAGAGAGCCCTGGCTGCGTGAGGAGATAACAAGTTGACAGCAGGCTGTTATATGAAGCGGTGCTGAGCTCTCTGCTCCCAGGCATGCGTGGGGAGAGGCGGCAGTAGGTGGGATCTCATTGGACCGGCTGTGGCCTCGCCTGTGCATTAGTGAACAAGATAGAGGTGAATTGGCAGCAACCCAAAAAGAGGATGGGCTGGCTGGTGAAGGGCAGGAGGCCTTTCTTTGGCCTGGAGGAGCCAAATGTATGGAATGACTGTGAGAAGAGGGAGTGAGGAGAATTAAAGTCTGGACACGACTCCTCGTGCCCTCACACCTGCACAAGACCCAACGTGTTAGGAAGGACAAAAATAATAATGCGGATTTGCTGCTGCTTCTTCCTTGCTGTGAAGTCACAGGCTGTTCCCACAGGCTCTTCTGTCTCTGGATTAGAGAAGTTATGCAAATAAAATGCTCTCTTCATAGCCCTGATCCTAAGGCAGTGTAAAGCAAGGCACAGATTAGCTCCCCCATGTCCCTGTGGGACACAGGGCTGCCTAAAACCCATTCAGGCTGATCTTACCTGGCTGAGTAGCTGGTGCTGTCAATTCAGGTCTTTCCATGCTGAGTTATTTTAGGGAATCACCAGGGCCCCCCTCTCCCCTTTCTTCCCCCCAGATCCCGGAGGACTCCCCTCTGTAGCCTGCTTTCTGTACTGAGCATCACCATGCTTACACTGGTCCCTATCCAGGGAGAGTATGTAACTATTTGCATGGCTACCTGAGCTCCCCTTGTCTTTTCTCCCATGGGCAGAGACAACATCAGATGCTTCAACTGCCCATCTCTCTCCCTGAAGCAGGAGGAGTAGACCTGTCAGCTTTGGCCCTGCTCTGTTGCTGTCCCCTGGCCACCCGAAGCATGTAACAGCGCAGATGGCCATGGTGTCAGTGTCAGCAGACTGCCTGGAGGAACATGTTCTCTAGCATTGCACAGGCATCAGAGGTGATGTGAACACCCCTGTGAACACCTCCCTCAGTGGACTTTTTGATACTCTCTTGTACTTCACCCAGCTAGGACTGAGTTAATTTTCTGTACAGCAGCTCATCTGGTGCTGCATTTTAGATTTTTGACCAAACCAATACTGATACCGCACTAACCTTCTAACTTCTACTAAACACTGTTAGCAGAGCATCAAAGCCACCTCTGCTTCTCACGCTGCCCCTCCTGTGAGTAGATTGAGGGGTGTGCAGTAGGTTGTGAGGGGACACAGCTGGGCAGATGACCTGAACAAAGAGCCATCTATTCCATACGGTGTAACATCATGCTCAGCAATAAAAGAGTTAGCGGTGTTTAGGGTAGGAACTGGCTGGGCATCGGTCTACCCATGGGAGGTGGCGAGTGATTGCCTTTGTATCAATTTTTGTTTTGTTTTCTTCTCTCTTCTTCTACTGATCCTTCACTTATAAACTACTTATAGAAACAAGAAATTGTTTATTTCCTTTTTTTATTATTATTATTTTATTTTTATCTTGACCCCCAAGTTTTCTTGCTTTTGTTCTTCCTCTCCTCCCATCCCACTGGGAGTGGAAGTTAGCAAGTGGGTCTGTAGTGTTTAGCTGCACACAGAGGTTAACCCACAGCATCTCCTCCATTGTATCAAATGCAGCAGATCTAATTGCTCTGTTGCTTCTGGCACATTTTAACCAGGCAAATACAACACAGAACAGCACCTGCCCCGCAAAATGTACTCATCCATGTGATCACGCTCTCCACCCACAACACTGCAGTCACTGATGGTGTAGCTGCTTTTCTTGGTCTTTCAAGGTTCCACAAGAGGTTTCTGGGGAAGAACCCTGTCACTTAGGTAGAGATGTAATCTCTAATTGCTTCTTAAAACAAGGCAGGGCTTGTGCGTTCCAGTCAATATCCTTCTGGAGCTATCCAAGTAGTGGGATTTGTTGGGTATGTCACTGGTAGGACCTTACACCTGCACTCCCTGGTGCTTGCACAGAACCAGAGGCAAGCTGGACCTGTAGTGAGCAGAGTTTGGGAATCCTCTTGCTTCATGGAGCATTAGAAGCTCTTATACACCTGAGATGTCCTATATGCAACTTCTTGCCCAAGGTTGGATGTCTAGAAACTACAGGAGCAGCTTCTGATGATTCTTGCTCCAGGTGGTCGCACTTTTTCCTTTCTGACCTTTTCTTGAGTTCCCAGTTCTGTTTTGAATGGAGGAACTAACACATCAGATGTGCCTTTTCTGTCCTTAGCCACGTGACTGTAGCTTTGGAAGCATTTTCTCTTAGCAGAACATTCCCTGGGTCTGGGCAGCACCCTTTAGGCTGTAGGTCTGAAGAACTAATGGATATACGGGTGTTACGACAGGGAGGGGTAATGATGGATCGGGGATGCAGAAGTTAGAGTGATTGCATGTTAAGCTGTACCTCCTGTAGACTTCTTTAGGTTGTGCAGGGCTCTGTCACAGTGCTTGGCAGAGGATCACTCTTAGATCCATTCATATAAGCAACTGAGGTGTTAGAGTGCCTCTCATTAAAAGGTCCACACGTGCATGGGCTCTGCTTCTGCTTCCACTCCTCCAGCACAAGACTGACCCTGCGGGCAGGAGAAGGGCCAAGGGGGAGAGGCTTTATGCTATCGCTGAAATGTAAACATTCCTAAAAGCAACTTTCTGATTTCTTTGTAGGAGGCTATAACCTGCTGGGGCCATCAGTACTCCAGCAGAGTTGCATCTAGAGAGAGAGACCATAAGAATTCATGGAATTTTCTGAAAAGCTTCCTGGCCTTTTCTGGCCAGATGTACTTGAAAGGCTTAGGACAGAGATGTGAATGGAGGATACCCTGTTCATTGGTTTCATGTGAAAATTACTATTGATTGCAGGGGCAGGTGGAGGAAAGGGAAATAAAGAGGAAGTTTTGAAGGAAATGGCAGATGTCTCTAGCTAGGATGAAAAGTGTCCATGAGTATTTCAGAGACTCTGAGGGCTTAGGTGGCTGTCTCAGCAAGGATCTGACTTCTGGTTTTAAGGTGTCGGGGCTGGCCCATGGGCACAGGCGCAACAACTTAACCGGAGCTGTCCCAGACCGGTTAGTGAGTGTGAGCCAGTTCACAGCAGGGTTGTTCTGAACAGCCTTGGAGTCTCTATTTGTGAGAAGGAAAGGATAAGTCTGTGATTTAAAGCCCATCAAAGCCCATTGGCTGAGGCCTGGTAACACATAAGCCCTTGCTGCTGCTGCTTCCAAAGCAAAGATGAAGCCTGTGTCCAAGCTCAGCACTGACTGACTATCATGGCTGTGGTAGTGCCAGGAGCACCCACAGCCACGAGGGATGTCTGCATGATAAAGCACAGTGACTGACCTGCCTGCTGTGTGAGGGCACCTAAATATCAAAGAGTACCTGTGTGAGGCACCCCACTGAGACATCTCATAGCACCTATCTATTCCAACAGAGCAGCCTTGTCTAGCCCTCCATGGAGCCATTGCAGACAAGGGCTGGGGTTTATCTAAGCTGGCAGTGATGCTGCTGTCATCAGTGCCCAAGAGATGGGCTTCCTGAATGTGTCAGGAGTTGGGACAGGCCATCTTCAGGAGGCCAGTTAGCACCGGCTTCTTTGTCTTCTTGCCTGCTTTCAGAAGCAAATTCAGTTGGGTTTCAGTAAGATTTGATAACATATGCTGACTTCTGTGAGCAAAAATATATATAGTTATAAGACATAACTTCTACATCATAAATCATGTCAAGATGAGGATTTCATTCATTAAGGATGAAAAGGAAAGGAAGATGCAATGTGAAATATCTCACTCAGGCTGGCTGGGTCAGGACTCTATCAATCATCCCCAAGACCTGTCCCATGTTGGAGCTGTGTTTGAACATGCAGTGGTGGGGGAGTAAGGCTGGACTTGGGAACGTGCAGATGTGCAACATAAGCATGGCAAAATGCCATTTGTGCAGCAGAGAAACATCAGGTGATGGTCATATGGAACTTATTTGGGCCCTTATTGGGCAAATAAATAGCCTGTGCTTCTTGCATGGTTTGGATTTTTTTTTTTTCCCCAACAAAAGATGTGGCAGTAAGAGGAGCAATTGTGTTTTCAGTTGAAAGTTTTCCAGCTTGTCAGTTCCAGCAGATAAACCTATAGCACAGCTTTTGTTGAGCCGATGATCCAGCAAGTGCCAACATCTTCTCTTCTGGCACAAGATGCTTGTTGTGAGGAGATAACCCCCAGGATATGTTTTTTGCTTTTTAGCCTGGTCCTGGAGGTGCTGTCTGAACAGCAACAACAGGACAGCTGGACTGCTTTTCCATAGTTCTGTGTCAGAGAACCCACTGGTAGAATCCTTTGCTCAAGGTGGTTCGGGAACCTGAGCTTTGCTGCTTTCACAATGCTGTAGTCTTTCTATCAAGCCTGTACCATTTTATAGGAGCAAGGTTGTGGAGAAATTGTGTCCAGCAGGTTACTTTGATAAACCAAAGGGATGCTGACAGGTACAGTTCTATTGTGTCTTCTTTTATTCTACTTCTCTAGAAATAATGAGTATTTCTGGATATAAGCAATTTGGGGTCGACTCCACCGTTAAATAGGAGCTGACGCTTCTAGGACGGACCATGTAATGTGATGCAGAGGTTCCCCAGAAGCTGATGGCCACCTCCTGGTGATGCCAGTGAGAGCAGAGTTAAGCCAATACCGAGAGCTTTTGAAAACGCCATGATTTAAAATGGGTCATTGTGCTCCCAAGATTGCTGCCATAAATACAGCCTCGGAAGTTCGTGGAGTGTGTGCGCCTGCCTTTGCTTCTGAAATTGGGAGGCTGGAGGAGCTGGAACGGGCTTGCTGTCCGTGTTTCAGCGAGTATCAAGTAGCGCTGATGGGTCAGCGCCTTTTTTTAATTTTTTTTTTTAAATCTCCATCAGTCTGTGGGGTGTTTTATTAATATTTTTTTTCCAGACGCAGACCTTGCTGTTGTGAGCTACGCTGCTCTCCCCTGGAGAGCACACTGCTGTTCTGCATGGGAGTGGTGCCTTATAGACTCCCAGAAAAGAAGTCAGAATGCAATACAGCAGTGTGACTCTTAGCTGCAGACTCCGTTCTCCACTGAGCCAATCTGGGATTTTTGTTTTGAAGAAGTAATTTTACAGCTGCTGACTGCAATGGATACTGTGTGTGGGAAGAGGTAGGGAGGTTCTCTTTCACCTGATCTTGGTTCTGACCTCCTGGGGATTATTATGGAGTCCAACTTGTTAGGTTGGCTTATAGGCATCTTGTAATGAGGGTAAGGATGCTTTGCCTGGTAAATTCACCCTGCTGCTCTCACTGTGGCAGTGTGTTGTAAAATCAGTATGCTAGATTTCACGCATGCATTACCTGTGCTTAAGGTATAGCTTAGTCTCTTATATAAATACATGCATTCTCTTTTTTTTTTTTTTTTAAGCTTAAAGCTGTACAGGAATTGTAAAGACTAACAGAAAAAAAAACAGGTTGATATTGTTTTAGGTTATAACTCTCCATGAGACTGTTTAAGGTAATAAGCATTGCAAGTTATTTTAGAGTGACTTGTGAGAGCACAGCCATTAAAATACATGCTGAACACCAGATGAGGTATCTGGACACCAAACTGGAATACCCTTCCCATTGGTTGGTTTTATTATATCAAGTGAGGACTGAAGTCGCTTGCTGGAGTTGACTCCTGCATTTGCATGTTGGGATTGTTCAGGAGAAAGCATATTCTCTATGTCTGTGATGCTAGGGCTGGATCTAGAGGGGCGGATCCCTGCCTTGGGACAGGGGCCAGCCAGTTGGATAAGATATCAGGGTGTACAAGATGTACACCTGCCAAGGCAAAAATTAATCTGCATGTAATATTCTCTGTCTGTCTGTCACAGGTGAGACTGTGATTGCTGCCAAGGTACAAAAATATCAGGTGTTGCTGGTGGTGTTTCTTCCCCTCGCATGTCTTGGGCTGTTTAGGACAGTGGGGCCAAGCCAGATGCTAGCACTTCTGCTTCTTAGACTTTGCAATTTTCATCTTCTGATGCTGAAGCTGAGCTGTGTGGTGGTGTGCACAGCTTCACCCTTTTAGCACTGTTCATCAGTAGGGATTCTTTGATTATTCATTAATTGAAAAAAAAGCAAGGTATCATCTTAGCTCCCCTTGTTGACTTCAGCAAAACTCTGGTAAACACAAGCGCTTTGGAAAGATGATCCCAAAAAAACACAGACTTTGTGTCTTTATCAGGAACAAAGGTACTGATTTGCTGGAGTGGAGGAAGAGCTATACTTTATCTTCAGAAATTATAGGAGGAAGCAAAAAAATTCAGCCTTCATCTGAAGGAACCTGTGATAAGATACTTCAAGGTCAGAAGAAAATTGCTAGAGAAAAGAAAGTAAGGCGGGAAATGTGGGTTGTGGTGTGTGTGTGTTTGTTTTGTGTTTTGGGTTTGTGTTTTTTTGTTTTTGTTTGTTGTTGTTGGTTGGTTGGTGGGGGGTTTTTTTTGTGAGACATCCCTTAGCTATCACTAACAGTAAAACATCAAAGCCTCTCAAAACTCTGTACATCTGACAGTAAGTTATCACACTAAAGCAAGGGAATTCTATTTGGGCTTCGTTACACCTGGTAAGTGCTAGCTTATTGATTTGGCTGAACTAATCACTGGTGGTTGACGTGGGGCCAGTGACCATGATGGGTTTTCATTCATATGCACTAGCAGATGAGGGTCCTTATCATAAATGTATATATGACACTCCTGAGGATTCAAAGGAACTGATTTCCCAAGGGTGAGGAAAACTGAGTGAAGTTGGTAAGTTGTTAAAACATTCACAGGAAAATGTAAGAAAAACAACTTGAGCAAAGGCCAAGAAAGTTGAGATTTCAGAGTCAAGAAAGAGGACAAGATTTAGCTAATAGCCATCCTAGCTTGGTAGCAGTGAAAGTAAAACTGGAAGCAAGAGTAAGATTAACTGGTTTAGCAAAGTAGGTAGCAATCCATGTGCATCTGGAGTTATGGTGTGTAGCAAACAAAGACATCTGGAGGGAAATCACCTATCACGTACAGCTCAAGCACAAAATTAAGGGACTCTAGAAACATATTAGCAGAGAGGAATATGGTTATGAGCCAAACAGTGAAATAACCATATGGAAATCATCATTCATAATGACTTAGAAGACACTAACTGGTCAGTAACCACTATTATCCTGCATTTGGAAAAGAAACAGTATGATGGGCTGCTACTGTCCTGTGACTAATAAACCACAGAGGATGTTAATATATATTAGGCTCAAGGTTCAAATCAGCAGGCTTGGTAGCTTTTATCTAAATAGTTCAAAGCAAGGTTGCTTAGGTTCTTTCTGGTGTGTATACCTCTCAGCTTTTTGTAAGGCCATATACAAGGTATTCAGTGCGGTGATGTCCTCTGCTCAAACTAGAAAATCAGTGTTGTAAGTTCTTTGTAGCTCACGTACAGGTGAAGAAGCGATTGACTAGCGCGTACCTAAACCTCACTGCTGGCAGACAGTCACTGCTCTGTGAAGTGTTTCTAGTGACATCACTGTCACCAGCAACCTGGATTTGAACGTGCTCGTAAAATTAGCAAAGTGACACAGAGACTGATGGAGTTTCAAGCAGCAGTGGGGAAAAAAGAAGCTGCAGAGGGTAATCTGAGTGTCTTGGCACCCTTTTAAAACCAAATGAAGCTTCACCACAGAGAGTGGTGCTGTGAAGGAGCAAGAAATTCCTCCTCATTAGAGAGCAGGGGACTGTGTCTGGCAGACCCGGGTCTTGGTAGGAGCTGCAGTAGAAACACAATGGAGCAGCTTTGCCTTGTGAAACCCAGTACCTGAATGTGGCTCTTGGGGGTTAAAAGGCTGGGAATGGGTGGCAGTAGGGATTTTGCCTCTGTATTTGCCTCTGTACACAACAGACAATGGAATAGCGCCTGGTTTTTGTGTTCTTAGCTTAAATAGGATATTGCAAAATGGGATAGCCACAGATATGATCCCTGAGCTGGGGAAAATGCCATACAGCAAGAAATGGAAAAAAGCTTGATCTGTTTAGCTTATCAAAAAAAACCCAATAAATAAATAAAAAATAAAAAAAAATGAGGGATAACTTGATTACAGTGTGTAAGTACTTCCATGGGAGAAAATACCAGTTGCTGAAGGGCTTTTTAATCTAGAGGAGAAAACAAGAGTAAGAAACAATGGCTGGACAGTGAAGCCAGATATTCCACTTCAGAGCAGGCAGACATTTTTAACAATGAGGGTGATTAACCACTGGGAGAAGATCCCAAGGGGGCTGATAGCTGGTTCATTTCTTGATGTCCATACACCAAGCGGGAGTGCTTCTCTGGAGGACATGCTTTACTCATGGCCGTGGAACCAGATTTGATTCATGGATACTGGATCCAATGTGCTGCCCAGTGCCTTATGGCCCTTTTGGGCCTTTGAAGCCCTTAGCTGCATCTGGGAATGATTTGGCAGTACTCTGGGGCTTTCCAGCTGGGGATCCTGTTGGACTTCTGAGGCAATGTCAGCATGGCCTGCCTTGGAGAAGGGGATTGGGCTGAGTCATTCATCACATGTTGGACCTGTGGAAAAGGGACTTGTTAACCCCCAAGCAGATGAGACATGGACTTAATCAACCACCTAGAGTTCCCAGAGATGAAGGACAGATGCAAGAAGTGCAGGTAAGGTCTCTCCAGCTACTCCTAGCTTTTGGAAGGACCTCCTAGTACAGCAAAGGACTGGGTACAAGGGCAGATGAAGTCACTCTGATTTATAGTGGGAACAGCAATACAAGGAGAAAGGCCAACTTAATCCCTCTGCAGGGTTGAAGCAGAATGGGAATGGATTGCAAGCCTCTATCCTTTTCTTTAGACTCTGCTGCCTCTCACATATCACTGAAGTCTGAACTTCAGCAGTTCCCCAAAACACTTCTGTGATGCTCCAGGAACTGTTCAGCCAGAGACAGAATCAGCAAGTGGAAAATCATCTCTGGACTTCACGTGTGCAAGACACTCTCAGCAGAGCTACTCCCAATCCTGTAGCACTGCTCCCCTTGCCCTCCCACTGTAACCCAGTGCATCTTTTCAGACAACTGGGAGCAGTGAGCAAACGGTTAAAGTTTTGCTTCTCCACCCAGTGGTGGGTGTTGTCTGTGTCAGAAACAATATAAGAACAGTCGGAAGTTGCAGCTGGCAAGTAACATTTGGAGTAGCAGTCGTGGGGCATATAGATCTGGTGTGGACTGTCTTTTCCTGAGACTGTAAACACTTGTGCAGAATGTCCGAGAGCAAGAAAAAAGGGAAAGGAAAGAGCAAAAAGAACAAAGAAGGGAAAAAGGGGGAAAGAGAACCTGACCCAGGAAAAGGTACTTCCCATTTTTAACAAATTTTACTTAAAGGAAGAAGAGAGAAGCCAGAAAGCCAGCAGGAAAGTACTTGTGGGTTGCATGAGGGTGCAAATGATAGGGAGCATTTGCCAGGCAAGTGTGTAAATCTCCGCATCTCATTCATGTTTCATGCTGTTATAGGTCTGCTTTCTTGATCTTCTCTCTTTTTCTTTTTTTCTTTTTTTTTTT
>JANHGN010015087.1:0-17356 GCA_024605025.1 Megaceryle maxima | reverse complement strand
TCCGCATCTCATTCATTTTTCATGCTGTTATAGGTCTGCTTTTTTGTTCTTCTCTCTTTTTCTTTTTTTCTTTTTTTTTTTTTTTTTTTTTTTTTTTTTTTTAATACCCAAAGTCCCAAGAATTCAGAGCAATGTACTCTTTCAAAAACCAGCAGCATTTGGCTCCTGTCACAGTGATATGGTAACTGAGGGGGTTTGTGCTAATTCCCTGGGGGTTCTGGTGTGTCATGATTTGCTGTTTGGTTGGTTGTTTTGTTGCTTCTTCCTGAGGTAAATATCAAAAGCCACTATTTTGGTGGATCATAGGGACTGTTCCTTAGGATGGACCAACTCTCAGAGATGAGATTTAAGTTACAGCCTCACTTTTTGAGGTAACTGAGCTGAGTTGGAGGTAAAGACACGTGCACTGTAAACCTTCATTCACTTTTTGGTGCTATGCTTATTAGTGAAATTTGGCTGCTCCTTAAGAGGGGATCTGACTGTTCCTTGCTGAATGAGTAAGGGAGTATTTAAGATGTTGCCAGGATAAAATGTTTAGGTTGCCTTTAACTGATAAAGTTTGATTCCTGAGTAAATGGGGAGTACAAGTAGGGGCAATGTGAGACTGTCTTGGAAAGATGGTGGTAATGCAGTACAGTGGTATTTCTTTCTCTGTCGTGGTATTAGGGAGGGATTATCCCTGGATGTTTCTTATCTGGGGTTTATCTGGCAATGTATTTGGGCAGAGCAGCAACTCTGTCAGACTTTGTGTTTCATCAGTGTTGAAAGAGACTACAAGGTGGACCTGATCCTGGAGGAGTCTGTCAGTTTAGCTCTGCTTGCCTGGATGCAATTCTGCTCTTGGTCCTGCTACCATGATACTAGTGAGTGCTGTTGACCTGAACAGATTTGGTTTGGCTTTGCACTGGCATCACTGGTGGCAGGATTTGCCCCTATGCTTATTCATTCCTTTACTCTGAGCACAGAGACTCACCACCCTGCTATGCCTAGAGCATGGGCTTCTTCACTGGGTCTGCTCCCCAGCGCTTCTGGGGTGGCAGCAGGTTCTCGTGCCATGGCAGGCTGACCTCATGCGTGGTCTCCTGCTTGTGACATTAGAACATAGATGATGCTGTGGGATCTGGGAGGATGCTTTGGGGAGAGATTTAGGACAGAGAACTTGAGACCACCAACCTGAGGCAGCAGCTGCTTAAAGATGCCTGGATCTGCCCAAGGGTTTCTGAAATGTGCAGGGACTGGGGGCTGTCTCTCAGCCATCACCAGAATGACCCTGCCTCTTAAGTGCACAAATGAGACAGGGCAGTGCCTACATTATGGACATCTTCTCTACTGAGAGCAGGATGGAAGGTTTGGTGGCACTGAGGGGCACTGTATTGTGCACAGTGGGGAATGAGGCATGCTGGGTCTGCTGAGGGAGCAAACACTTGCCTTGGGCCACACAGGGCCATGGGGGCTGTACACGGGGAGAAGCCCCAGGCATGAGCCAAGGGGTCAGATTATTTAGGCCCAGGTCACTTGTTTGCCTTGTATTGCTTCAGGGGTTGCCCACTGTTTGCCCTGTGGGTCCATCAGAGGAAGATGCTTGTCTGTTGTGCCTCTGAATCAAATCCCACTTCAGGTTGGGTTGGTTGGGATTAGTGCAAATTGTGAACACCTTTCCCTATCCTTAGCCCATGTGGCCTAAGGAGCATCATGGCAATGTTTCCCCAGGAAGCATTTCCAACAGGACTTCTAGAAGACAAGGGTTCCTTCCCCAATCACTTCATCACTGCAGGTGCCCCAGTCCTGCTACATAGACCCTCATTCCAGGCAACAGGTTGTCTTGTAGGCTCTGTTTCTTCAGCTTGTGGCTGGACTTCAGGCTGCCTCTCCAGCATGCTTGGGTTGATGCAAAACCCCAGCTCTGGCACAAATCAGGCAACTGGTAGGGCACTGCAAGGGGAATTTGTGTTCTCTGTTTTTTCCCAGGTTGTGTTGTTTCCATGCAGATAAAGTGCACTCACCCATCAGAAGAGGAACCTACAGAAGTCTTACACAGCCTCTAAAGAGATACAGACAGGAATATCTGTTTGACTGCCAGTGCAGGGGAGACTCAGGGGATGATACCAGGGCAGAGAGCCCTCCTTCTTCACACTGCATCCCTGACCAGTCTCTGGCTGCTGAGGGCCAAACTTTGTTACCTCTGACACTCTCTGATATTCTTGATCTATCCTTGTGCTCATAGGTGTCTGCATGGGCAATTACCCTTAGACATTCCTTCACGATGGACTCTGCAGAGCACCCTGGGACAGCTCTGGCACAGGCAAATGCTCCCTCCAACTTCCAGAGGTGATCTCTTCAACCCTGCCAGCTGAACTGGGGGAATTGCCCCATGTATTAAAGCTAATCACTGCCAGTGAATCAGAGCAGCAGAAAAACCTCTTGGAGAAAGAGAACTGCAACAGTAGTTTCAGGAAAGAACATCAATGTGCCATAGGGGGGTGCTAGATTTCCCCTGAGGTCTCAAACTCAGGGGAGGAGAGGATTCTTTTCCTGCAGCTTTTAACACAATTGTTTGGGCTTCTGTGTATGTGTAGAAGAGGATTGCTGATCTCCTGTGAAGTGTTAGCTTTGTTCAGAGGACAAGGGCTGTCTTTAACCTAAACTCACATTTTTATGCCTCTAGTGATGCAGCTGTCCTAAAGTGAGTGCCTCAGCTGCAGATCTAGCCAGTGGAACAGCCTGTGAAGGCCTCCAGAGGGAGATGGTGTCCACCTATGAAGAACCATCATCAGGATTTCTCTTTAGATGTTTGTAACATGCATTGAAAGATAGACAGACCGTGTGCCACCCAACACGTGTGGAAGGCACACCCTACAGGGACTATGTGAGCTGTAGAATGTAGCTACAGACCAGCAACTAAATGTATAATGCTCCCATGGAAGTTCAGTTATGGAGGAAAACTTCCTCACTAGAAGAGAAGATGGTGCTTTATCAAACACTGGATAGCTTGGGACAATCAAAGACTTGATGCTCAGACAAGACTGTGGGTGTAAAAGAAGGTGCCCTTTTGCACTCTGAAAAATTTGGGGTAGGCTTTGGAGGAGTGGGACAAAATGACCAGCGCCAATGCAAAAGCTCAGAACAGAACTTTGGCAGTGGATCAGGAGGCCTGCGCACCAGCCTCACAGGGAGATGGGCAGGAGGAGAAGCTAGAGGGGTGGAGGAAGCCTTGATAGTGGGGTGGGCAAGGAGCAAGTTGGAAAGGGGAGGGCTATGAGACTGGAAACAGTCTGTGTTTAATCTTTACTTCCATGAGGTCGCTTGGGGAGAAAAGACCAGAGAAATGTGAAGCATCTGGTTGGTTAAATTCCCCAGCAATTCCAGGCATTCTATCTTATTTTTACGTGGTGGTGAGGAAAACATTGCGTGTGTTTAAGGTTTTTGTTTTTCATCAGTGCTAATAAGTCTGGCAACACAGGAGTTGTGCCTTTTTCTTGAACTGTCCATGGCAAATGCTAATGCTGGAAAACTACTTGGAGAGCAGGTAAAAAGTGTCTGCACAGAGTATCTCATGTTTCAGTAGGAACCAGTTTGACCTCCGTTCCCAGATGAGTCAGGATTTGGTGGAAAGGTTGTGCAGAAGGGTATTGCAATTGAAACTCCAGAGGTCTTAAGGAGGATGGTGCCTCTGGGTGCGAGGCAGCAGTAGGATTGCAGCAGAAGCAGACAAACCTTGGCTAGGTCTACCAGACTTGGGTGCTTTAGAGTGCTGCCACATTAACATGGAGTTTGATGAGGGGTGTGAAGGTCCCTTGCAGATGCTAGGTGCAGGCTTTCCAGTGGAAGCTCGTGCTATTGGAGATACTTAACAGTAGTGCAACCAAAACATTTACTTCACTGCTGGCTAAGGTACCTCTATGTGAGCTGTGTCCACATTGCAGGGTGAACATCATCTTCATTTGTTCTTAGTCTCCTGTTTGTAGGAAAGACTCCAGTTCTAAGGAGCTTAGAAACATTAACCGAAAGGTTTGTTTACAAGAAAGATGTCCTACAGTAGCAGTTTTGGTTTCTATAAACACTCAGACACACAAGGTAGCAGATGTCAGCTGTGCTCCAGGATATATATCCACATGCATGTTTTCACTAGATCACTTCCACTGGCTAAACTAATGGACCAGTGTTGCCATTGCTGTGTGGCTGAGAGCACACACGAGGCCAGTTACCAGCAAACGTGCAGTAACTTGCTTAGCTTTGGGAATGGAGGGCATCTGACTCACAAGCTCCAGTGATTCATGCTGGGGTAAAGGAAGAGGTTATATGTCCCAGCTGCTTTCTGGGTCTTTTTTTTGCTGGAGCTTGCTAGCTCTACAGAAGGAGGGATTGATAAATGAGCATGCAGTTCTGTTCCTCCACTGCCCAGGCTCCAGTGTTAATACAGAGGGCTTATAGGAGAGAGACCCAGCAGGGTTGAGGAACAACCTGTCTCTCCATTCAGGCAGAGCGTGGGACTAGGAACTTCTGGCAGAGAGGCAGGATGGAGAAGGAAGGTACAATAGTTCATAATACTGCTATGGATCCAAAAGCTGGTGAGTCAGAGCCCTAGGCATCCCTTTTTCAATCCCTTTTTGGAGGTGAGTGTAAGTAACCTGGGAAAGGCAGTCTCTTGTGAGAAGAGGAACATCTGGAGAGGGGCTGAGCACAGCCTGGCTGCTGACCTTTGGGGTCATGCCCTCAGCTCATTCTCCTGCCTTTGCTAATGTGATGGTCTCCAGCTGCAAAGCAGCTAAAGGAAAGCTGTGTGGCCATGAACAGCATGGCCCTGTTACCCTTACTCCTGCATCTGGATAGCCAGCCTTCTGCTTGGAGTGCTACCCTGATCTCCAGTCTTGGCTCAGTGCTGGGCTGTAATGGGACTGTAGCAGTGCTTGAACTCAAAACCAACTGGAGAAGCTGAGACTATGGCAGGGTGTATGCAATTGCTTTTGTTGCATGACTCCAGAGGCAGCAAGAGGAGGGGAAATGAACCTCATCTCTCTGACCACTCCCTTGGACTCCAATGAACAATTTCAGGTACACAAGGGGAGTTCAACCCCCAGGGTCATATGACCCTGTGCCTTTTTCAGTGCCTGGGGCCTTTGCTGTACGGGGGCCATGCTCTTGCAGTAAGGAATGAGTGGAGCTGTGGGTCACATAAGGCTCTTGCTTGGATGTGCTTGTTTACTTCTGGGAGCTAAGCTCCATAAAAAAACCCAAGTGTCTCTTGAAGAGAACTTAAAGAAAGTAAACTCAAGAGAAGATGAGTTTGCAGCTCATGACTAGGACCATAAACCCAGGCCATTTCCTTTGGCTGAGAAGCTGCAGGACTGTAAAGTCCCAGTAAAGGATGGCTGTCCACTAGAGACCATGTTCAGGACAGAGGCTGTCAGACAGTGAGGTAACCTGGAGTTTTCCTTTGGGAAAGCTGCATCTCATGTCACTGAGAATGAGGCCAAAGAGGAGCCTGGTTCACCCAGAAGTTTCCTTGGTGCTGTGTCAAGCTACTCGCTCTGATTTCTGTCAGCGTGTGCTGTCCTGGCAGCTGGTCACCCTCCATTGATCTGCCAGCACCAGTGAGGTGGAAGGACATGCTGGCAGCAGAGGCGGTTTGGGAGGGCAAAGGCCTCTCCACCCTGGCTGGAGCTCTGACATGCATCACCTGTTGCACTGACCTCCTGTCTGGGGCAGGATAACAAAACTCACGTGACTGGGAAATGTGACTCTGCCCAAGATGGAAGCTTTTGCTGGACCTGCAATGGCCTGATCAGAACAAAACTGCAGGTTCCCTCAACGTCCTGTGAGTGTTCAGGGCAGGGCAGGGTGTGTGTGGCCTCCAGGCCAGGACATGGTCCTGGCTCCTGAGCTGTGCTCCAGACACAAAGCTGTGTTTTGAACTGATGTGACCTGGGGTTATTTCCTCTGACAAGGGCAGTGTTATCTTGCTGCATTTTTGAGATGTTCCAAATTGTAACAACAAATACAAGTAATCATGGTAAAAATTAAACATTTAGGTAATTAATAACTCTGGTAATTAGGCTGGGCAGACTCAGTCATCAGTCCTTATAAAAGATTTTAGTTCAGGCATGTCTCCCTCAATATGAGGGAGAACTTCTTTGCAGAGAAGAGCAATAAGCCACAAAAGGCTGTCTCCACACAGTAATAGGGATGGTCATACTTCTGACAAGTCTGATGGTCCCTGATCTCTTCTGCAGCTTATCTCATCCTTACTGTCCCCTTAAGTTTTTGATTGCATGTGGAAGTCAGAGCACAGTTTTTCTTGCTGAGTATCCATGCCTAGTGAGGATGGGGAGAGGAAGGGAACTGTATTTGCTCTCCAAGTCTGAGACTCAGAAGCTAGCAGCTCAGAAGACAGACAGCTACAAATGGGTGAGCTGGACAGAAAGAGTGTTCTTTAGGAAAGCAGTGAAACTTTAATTTACCTTAAAACTACACTAAAGCCAGGTGTGCTTTAGTGTTTTGCTTTAAAAAACAAAACAAAACCAGCCCCAAAATTTCCGGCAGATTTCCTACATCATTGGCTGATGTTTGGAAGCCCTTCAGAGAAACCTTTTTGGTGTCAGAATTTGCACATTTGCTTAATTTGAGGGCAAAATCAGGTTAAAATCCATGAGGTTCTCAGCAGATGTTTCTCTGATTTACCTTCTCTGGCTTTGTTGGCATGGTGTGTTTGAGATATATATCAGCTGAGCACCTGACCCTTTGGCTTTCAATGACTTTTTCATTTGAAGGCTGGGACTTTACTCCAACTCCGAGACTGTGTATGTGTGCGTGTGTACATATGTTTGTGCTCATGTGAATTTTTTATTCTACTTTGAAGTCTGTGGTACTCTGCAAGAGTCCCCTGGTTCCTGATGTACTCCAGCCGTCTGGAGGTGTGGGGTGCAATTTTGGTGAGTGCACTACCCTGGTGAAGCCTGTACTCATCCTGTTGCTCCTTGTCTGCCTCTTGTATTACATCTCTTCCTCCAGTCAAACCATTGTCAAAACTTCCATGCTCACCTGCTGTGTCTCTGGTTCAAAGTACACCAAAAGAGCTTTTTGCATTCAAGCTCCTTCCCACCTCTCAGCTTGACTTAAGTGCTCCTGAAGAGAAGCCTCTGTGCCCTGGGGGCAAACTGGCCTTTATTCCAGGAGTGGGGTGTGTGTGCAGGCATGGGTTTATGGAGTCTACTCAGAGCACCTAGTGCTCCCACATTCGTGGTGTGAGAAGTTAGACCAGCAAACGAGCTCAGTCCTAGCAGGGAACTGGCTATTGATGCTGTTGGGAGAAAACTGGCCAGGGAACTTGAGGCAAAAGGCACTGCCTGCTGCCTTGAACCTGGCCATGACCCACTTGTCTGTGTTGCATGGGTGTTCAGATGCCTGTCTCCTGTGCCCATTTCCAGGCTCTGATGAGCAGAACAGGGTTGGCATGAGAGGAACGATAAGTTTGGGCCAGACAGGGGATATTTTAGCTGCTAGCATGGTTGTTCTGCGCTGGCAAGGTAACCAGCTCCCGCTATTCCTATGCTAACTTGCTGCTCTCTGCAGGAGAGAAGCCTCAGCTGCACTACAAAGTTTAAAAAAAAAAAAAAAAAAAAGTCACCTGCAGGGTTTGCAAGCAAGAGGAATACTGGTGGGGGAAGAGGCTTGGGAGACACTCTAGTGGTTACTGCTGCTGGTGCATTGCCCCTTTTGGGTAGACAGCTGTCAATGAAAGGCAGGGCTTTCTCAGCCAGCAGGTTTTCAGTGCCAGTCTGTACTGCCTGCTGTGATGCAGTCACTGAGGGACACAGCAGCTTGTGCAGCAGCATCAGTTCTCACAGTGTCCCAGAGCCAGGCTGTGTGACTTCAGCCATGCGACGAACAAATTGCAGATCTTGTGCTGTGAACCTCAGTTGCCTGAAAATGACTGAGGTGTTCAAGTGATTCAGATCCAGGAAGTCTGGCTATAACAGGTCCTGCATCCACAGGTTGAGGTGCTGGAGCTGGGCAGGCTGTTTTTTGAAGGCTGGGAGTCTGCCTGACTGCTGCTACCCAGGAAGCAGTTTGTTTCCCTTGCAGAGCTCATGCATGTTTTGTCTGCTCATTCAGGCTATTGCCTGAAGGGCAAGGACAAGGAATGTGATGAACTTCCCCTTGGCATGGAAGTGTATTTTGCTTTACATTTGTCAATAAATGAGATTAGGTTTCTGTGTTTGTGCTGAGAGTCTGTGTGAGACGTAATATCCATTTAATGTATACTAAAATCAACTCTGGCTAGCTGTTGGGTAACAAACACAGGTAAAACTTGTATTGCAGAAGAGGTCCTCACATTGCACAGATGCCAGTAATGTGATTGAGAAAAAGAGATTCAGCCCATGACAGAAATTATCCTGCATCTTACATGAAGTGATGACTCTGTGCCAAAAGTGGTGCATATATAATAATGTCCATGCTGCCTCTTTACTTGAAAGACTATTTCCCACTCAGTCCTGGGTTACCTCTCCTGGTTCTTTCAGGTATGAATAGTCTTTGGCCAGAATCTGAACCTACAAAGGTCACCTCCAAAGGTTACCTCAGGAAGATGAGAGGCAGCACAAATTGCCTCTTTTGGGGTATCCTTCCCGCTGCCCAACCTGATGACCCCTGACACCCCCTTTCTGTCCAGCAGGACTAGTGAGACCATTTAGGAATAAGGAAACCTTTCTACTGTCTCAAGTGGACGCTCATGGGTATCTTCATTTGGGACCCTCTGAAGAAATGAGTGCAGGTTGATTTCAGGAGAGCCGTCTTGGCAATTAATGCTGATAGTTCTGGAAGAAAATGGTAGAAATCTGGATGAATGGTTGCAGATGATGGTTAAATGAACACTTGATTCCTATGGGAAGCTGGAGGTGTAGGACAGTACCCATCCTGTGCTGCACTGGTGGCTCGTAGGCACCCGTGCTGCACTGCAGCAGCCTGTTCCTTAATGACAAGGCTGAGGATTTGACTCAGATTTCCCGATTCACAGTTGTGCACTTTCAGGCATGAGGATGAAGAGATTTGTTGATAACCAAGGAAGAGCTGTCAAGTGCAAAAGGTTGCCCTGGGCAAACCATCCTTGCCCAGCTGCCACAGTAGCTGCACTGCAGTCAGATGAGAACACTGCTACATGAAGACTTCCTGAGTGAGCTTTTCTGTCACTTGCTTGGACACCAGTATTGGTACCAGCAGCAGTGAAGGCACACTACAGTTTTGGGTTATGTAGCCCTAGCACTTAGCCCTTAGGTACTGGTTACGGTGCCTGCTTCTGCCTCTCCAATGCTCCACTCAGATAATTTGTCAAGGCAGGCTCATGGATGATGATCTATTCTGTTGATGATGGTGTGGGTGCTGCATACCCTTTTGAGGGCAAGTGACCTCAGCTTCCATGGACCTCCCAAGCTTTAATTTCTTTCAATAATACTAGAGAGAGTCCAGCAGAGGATATGAGGATGATTAGGGGACTGGAACATCTCTTATGAGGAAAGGCTGAGAGCCCTGAGGCTGTTTAGTCTGGAGAAGACTGAGAGGGGATCTTATTAATGTTTACTAATGTCTGAAGGGGGGGTGTCAGGTAGAAGGGCCCTGTTCTGGCAGAGGAAGCTGGACTCAGTGATCTCCAGAGGTCCCTTCCACACCCTATCATTCTATGATCCTGTGGTAGTGCAAACTTCCAGGTGTAAGACTGCCCTCCTGAATCTGCAGACAAGCAGGTGCCATGCTGCTTTCATTGCTTAGGACTGTCTTAAGCTGCCTTTCAGGGAATTGCCACTTTCTGTGGTTAAGCTTATCCGTTCTACCTGCTGGTGATGGGCAGAAGAGAAAGCAGGAGTGGCAAAGAAATGTTGTACCGTGGAAATGTGTTGATAACAGCTTTCAAAACCACCTCTGTCCACATAGCATGTATTTGGTTGGTTGTTTGAATTATTAGTTCTTCTGGAGAGGTTTTCTTTCCTATATTTAGAAAATGTGGGCAGGCCATGCAATTTTAAGAACAAGCCTTGTGTTAGCAGGGCCATTGCTCATTTCATGTGTTGTAACATTTTGTGTTGGTAATGTTTCGAGGCAGTGTTAGAGAGAGATGGCGTGAGTCACAGCTCCAGTTTCCTTATGGGGTAAGGTAGGTGTCTGGTTCATTTTGGGGGTTGGGGGGGTGGTTAGAAAACAAAAAAGAATCAGTAGTAATCTGAAGCAATGGTAACAGTTTGGGGGGTTTTGTCAGAACTGTGATGACCTGGTATTTCCCTTACAGTCTCAGGTGTTGTACTTGCTTTATTTTCTGGATTCTCCCATTTCTCTTCTCCTTTGTCATCCCAGGGCAAAGACAGACAGTGGGTCCTTTCTGAGGCCTAAACATTCACAATATCAAAACTAATAACAAGCCTCAAACACATCTCTAGATGGATAACCAGATGGGAATTACAAGACCCAGTTCATGATTTCCAAGTGAGCTGAGCATGTGGCATCTGCCTGCCTTCTCCTCCTTTCCTCTTCTTCACTTTGTGGTCATTTTTGTAGGTCAAAAGAGACAGCGAGTGTCTCTTGTACATATTTACTGTCTTTTCACTCTAATGGAGAGCAACACATCCCTGAGGCTGCCCCATCTCTTCTGCCATGTGCAGGCTTAGGAGCAGCCTCATTGTAATGGCTGGGGCCCTGGCCTGGAAATGGCTTGGGTGCTTCCCCCAGCAGGAGCTTCTTCTGCCTTGAAGCCTCAGGGCTTGTCTGCACAGGGAGGCTTGCAAAACATACTTGTCCTAGGGTGTGAATTTAAAGGGAAAGAACTGTTCTGCACCAGATTCCTGCCTTAAACCCTCTTATTCTGCAGAAAAAAAAGGTTGGTATTTTTACTGCGCTGCTGGCTGGACTTGGCTGAACAGCTGAGCAGGCTGCTTTTTTTCTGAGTTGGCCTTGGGTTCACAGTGCTGCTGCTGGTTAGCACTGCAGAGGAGGAAAGAGGGTGGCGGGGGGAGGCTGGTGCCCTTGGGCTCCCTGTGTACCCAGGAAAAGGGAGCA
Organism: Megaceryle maxima; assembly: GCA_024605025.1. NCBI lineage: Eukaryota > Metazoa > Chordata > Aves > Coraciiformes > Cerylidae > Megaceryle > Megaceryle maxima. The sequence goes on along the minus strand of JANHGN010015087.1, from coordinate 6,316 downwards.
CTTGAGAGCAGAGCCTACCTTACTGGTTCTTGGTAGCTTCTGGAGAAGCCACCCTGAACAGAGAGGCTGTGAAGACCAACCTGAGTTGACAGTCCCCCTTCCTTGGGTTTGGGCTTGGATTAGCTGCTCGAGTCCAAACCTGTCAGAGCAGCCTGGGACTCAGCTTGATAAATTACCCTGAGTCAGCATCCCTTCCACGCTGCACTCACAGTCCACGTGAGCTGGCGGAGTTGCTGGGCGGTGTGCTATGGGAGTTGCCTGTAGGTATGGTGTTTTGCTTTGTAGACTGCAAATATGGTCCTCATCAAGAGCTATCAGGCGGGCCCCCCTAGCTGTAACTGCAGCGCTCACATGCCAAAACATGACTCTTCCTGAAGCCTTCTCCTCAAATCCACCCCTCCAGTGCTGTCTCGGCCCCACCATGGCAAACCTGAGATGCTGGGGAAATGGTGCTATGGGGAGCTGACTGTGATCCATGGATGGACTGCGCCTTCCAAGCTGGGGTCAGAGGCATGGTGGTGGTCCTCAGCCCAGCTTCTGGTGGTGGATGGAGGTCCTGTTCCTCCAGTCACACTGGTGCAAGGCTGCTAGTGCTTTCTGTGTGAGGCATTACTGTGGCTCTTGTAAGGGTGGTGTGTGAGTAGGGAATGACCTTTGCATTTGAGAGTGGGGAAAGGGAGCCTGGAAACAGCTTGCACCCCACAGGATTGCAACCCGAGGCCTTTGAAAGGAGAAGGGGCACTGTGACAGTCATGTAAATGAAGTGCTTATGAAGTGCTTTTTGTTTATGTCTCCACTGAAGCCAAAGGTGGAAGCCCAGATATTCCTGTCTGCTCCTGGCTGGTTTTCACTCAGTACATCAGTATCCCCTGGAAGTTGTTGCCACTGCAGTCACTGACAGCAAGAGCAGAGCAGGACTGGCAGAAAGGGAGTGACATTTATATGCAGCATAGGCATACTGTCAGCTGGATTGACCAGGGTAAGAATGCACATGGGGGTTATAAGCCTCTGGGCATCGGGGCAAAAAAACAGCTCTGTCCTTGAGAGAATGCAGACAACTTCCCTACTGGGGAAGTTATTCAAAAGGAGTAAGTGATACTTGCTGCCATGAAGTGGAGGTCCTTGTCTAGCAAGGAGCATGGTCTAACCCAACATGGCAGCCTCTCTGCAGCATGGTGGTCTTTTCTGGCTGCTTTCTGTGTCTGTCACGAGTCCCCATGCGTCACTGAAGCCTTCCCCTGTTCTTTGCTGCTGGAGTTGCCCTGCTAACAGAGTTGGCTGCTTGAGGACTCATCAGGGCTGAAATGATTTATTCCTCAGACATTTATTGCAAATGAACCATTGGAAGTCTTTCAAAAGCCATCTTCTCTTGACCTAAGTTCAGCTGAATATTTTAGCAGCATCAGCTTTACATAACAAGTTAGAGATAGAAGGAAATTCTGGGGGAATAAGGTTTATGTTGATAAACAATCCTTTCTGACCAGAATGTCCCTCTGAAAGTTACCTGGTTATTCAGAGGATCACAGAGGGGGATGGGAATTACAAGCCAACTGCCACAAAAAAAATGTGATGATGCCTTGCTTGTTTACTCCAGGTGTCTGAAAAAAGGCCAGAATAGCCCCATGACAGCAGGTAATACTTTACCAGCATTTAGACTGTAGTAAAGTCTCTTGATAGAGCCCTAGCACCCCAAATTAATTCCAGTTGGTAGGGACAGGAGAGCATCACATGGGCTGAAAACTGGGTGGGGAGGACCATGAACAATGGATTAGGATAAACAGCAGTGTGTCAAATTGTCAGGGGAGTGAAGGAGGGCGCAGTGTTGGGAGCTAAAGCCTTGCCAAGTGCTGCCCTTCGTGGCGAGCCCTGCATCGTTAACTTCTGCCGCGTTTCCTTGGGGCTCCTACGGCAATTACGGGGAGTCAGTGAGTGTGCTTGGCAAGGGTGGATCTGATCATCTTTAGTTACCTGGGAAGGTTTTTCAGAATATCCTTCCTACAGAAGGGCTGCTGTGTGATCCTGTCTGAGGTGTCCATTTAGCTTTTGTTCATGTTCACAAAGACGCTCCCAGTTAATTATCTGGTATTTTGACCAGACATTTATTTACTACCAAATTACAAAGGGAGGGGTGCAAGTTGAAAAATGGGATGAAAAACATAATAGAGTAGGCTACGCTTGACAGTGATGTTCTGTCTTGATGATCCTCCAGCTTTGGGTGAGACCCAGGTAACTATTGGCGTGGGTCCGTCCTCAGAAACACCATTATAAAAGCAGGTCTGGGATGGATCCTTCCTCTGTATGTGAACACAGGACCTGTAACTACAAACAGCAGTATCTGGGTGAGCAGGAAGGTTTTCTTCTCTTGGTGTTTCAGGCTTGACTATTATGTAGAGGAGCTGCCACAACAGGGTGTGAGGGTGAAGAGCAGCCATCTTTCACTGGAGCGCGAGTACAATTGGAAGTTCAGCTTCTACATCCTGCAGCCAGGGGGAGAATGTGACCAGAGAGTGACACAGCCTTGAAGCATCACTGAAATGTTTGTGAGCAGTGTGTGATAGTGGAGATCCTAATGCACCATCCTGAACTGACAGAAAACCAGAAAAGCAACATCAATATTTGGTTGCCTGTCTGAGAGGATGGTTCAAACCCTCTCGATGTCATGACTGCAAGGTTGCCTGGAGCTCTTCAGTGAGATGTGGGAGGTATTCAGCATCTCCAGAAAGGAAAGGAGGACGAGGCTGGGGCTTAAGAGTGATGTTTTCAAGATCATTGATTTTGCAAAGCAAAGAAAAAAACACGCATCTTGCAAACAAGATGAATTGAGACAGGAAGAACAAAGATGAGTGATTTTGGATACTTGTAATTGGTGGCAGCTAGCATGGGCAAGGAGGGAGGAGAAAACAGAAAGGAGGAGCAGTGTCGAGGACTGGAAGACAAAAGGAGAAATGGTCTAGATCTTTGGGAATAGTTGGACCGTGTCTTTTGCACCTGGGGACCACAAGAGCCTCACAGGCCTCCATAGTTGATAGCGTGGCTGGGTTTCCCTTCACCTGCTAACTACTGTGCCCTTGTACTGACAGCCAATTTCTGTCAGGGACCCTGGGCCTTTTCCCAGAGGGGATCTAGTGCTGTCTGTAGGAGAGGTGGTGAGGTTGGGATTGTGTGTATCCAGCCACATTTGGGGTACTCTGTGGAGTGCAGTGCAGATACATACCACTAGGTTGTTTGTGTGTCTGGATCCTGGTGAGCTGGGTGGATGTTGCAGGGCTGATCCCACCTCAGGGCAGGCATGTGGTCTTCTCAGCTTCTGAAGGGTTCTTCCAAGCTTATTCTTTTAATCAATCGATTTGTTGTCCCCCTGAACCCTGTCTTTTGTCCTTTCAAGGTTGGTTCTGTAGATGCAGAAGATGGTAAAGGTCTATCCAGACCTCTCCAGGGCAGCCCTTCAACACCACCGCACCTTCTACGTGTTTATCAGAGAGAAGGTCACATGCACATGGTATTTAGACTGCTTCCTACAGAAATGTTCCCCAGCAGAGGAGACCCTACTCATTCCATCAGGTTTTTCATACTGTGTTTGAGACACTGCAACCTGCCTTTTTTGGTTTACTAGGTGGTTGTATTCCTCTACATGGAACTATTCAAGGGTGGCCTGGGGAGATGGAGAAGGGGGAGGGCAGTGAGTGTGCAGAAGTGGAGTGTCTCTGAAGGAATTCTGCTTAAACTGGAGTGTCCGGGCAGAGATCCTTTTTCTTTCTCATCTAGTTCATCTGCTTCCTTGCTTTTTCCTGTAACTCTTGTATGGAGATGAGAACCATCCATGCTTATAATACAAGATGAATCCCACATTGTGCCCTGTATTTTCTCAGGTCTTCCTTGGATCCCAAAGTCCTTCCGCTTGTTGTCACTTCTGCTTAAAATTGGCATTTGTGGTGGCATCCAGAGGTCCCAACTTCAGCATTGTTCCCCTTGTGCTATTCACAGCACAGTCATAACAAGAGACAGTCCCTGCCCCAAATATATTAAGTGGGATCTTTGAGAGAGGAAATGGAAGCACAGAGATGTGAATTGTCCTACTTTACGCAATATTTCTGGGATAAAACCCAGCACTATTAATAGCTTTTTGCTCAACAACCATCTTTTGTTCAGAACTCTGGTTTTCACCTTAAGTTGTTTGTGTTCTGCAGGATCTGTTGGCCAGTTTGGCAAATGTTCCTACCTTCTGATATACAGCTAGATGTAAAGCAGGCCCAGTAAACTCCTATCCACTTTGAACTCAGAATAGTCTTTCTCCTTGGGCCACCGCTGTGTTGCCTATTGTCTTTTCTTCACCCACTTTTTGCTACTGCATCATCGGTCTTTGGTTTTGGTTGCTTGGATTCTGCAATCTTCTAGAAAATTGCTTGTGTCACACCTTCCTTTGTTGCTCTTCCCTAAATCCTTTAGTGGAGTAGCTAGACAACCAGCAAGGGTTTGCTCACATCAGAAACGCAAATTTGCTTGACCTGCCTTCTTTACTTGCCTATTGATATTCTATAAAGTGAACTTTCTGACAGAAGTGTTTGTGGAAGCAGAAACTGTTGATGAAATTTTACCAAAGAGTCACAGGAAGCAAATTTAAAAATTGCAACTGTATGTTTGTGTTAATAAGAGCTCCGTCACTGCTGTCAGGGACTAGAATTGATGGAGGCCACAAAATCTCTTTATCCAACCAAAATGAGCCAGAGTTGCTTGATTATTTTTTTTTCAAACACAAGCCACAAACTGCTCATGAGCAATTTACAAGCCAAAAATTAGCCAGTATGGCTTTCCAGAGAATAGTTCTGAAGAATATTGCAATAAGCAATACTCAAATATAAAACGAGGGAAAATAAGGATAAAAAAATTAATCAGGAAGAGCTGACATCCTTGAGACTCCTGGCAGCCGTAAATCAGCCTGGTTGGGGGACATTTCAGTGTAAGCCACCCATCGCTGCACTTCAGTGGGGGTCCGGAGCTATTCAGAACAATGCTGGGAAGCCACGCTCTGGACAAGGCAGGAGACACGCTGTGTTAGTGTCTCCACTGGGCAGTGCCCAGAGTCCCAAACGGAATTTACAGCTAGCTGCTTCCCTGCAGCCCACAGAGGAGGGTGGCCCCTTCTCCATGGGGCTCGGGCACTCCTTGGGCTCGGCCGACGTGCGGGCACCGCTGGCACGGAGCGCAGCCAGCCCCTCTCTGCGGATCGTGTTCTCTTGTGCTACGGGTCCTGCTGGTTTCAACAGAGAGGTCAATGCGTGGGATGAGAGCAGAACTCAGGCTGATGTGGGCTGTTGCTCCAGCAGCAATGGAGAGCCAGGCCATCCTGGGCGTTGGGAGAACATTATAGTGCAGGGTGGTGGTTCTGCCCACACCTAATGGGGTTTGGGCACGTACGTGTCCAGCTGCCTTGAAAAAGCTGTCTTGGGGATGATCTTTATTTTCTTTCCTTTTCCTGTGTTTGGATGAAAACCAGACCTGTGGCTGCTGTCTGAGGTTCTTTTGGTACCAGTGCTTTCAAACATTTCTTGAATTAACAGAAAAACTTTTAATCTTTCTAATATAACATCACAGAGAACAAACAAGTCTTTAATGCAAGCCCCAGGGTCTCTTGTGGGGAGATCCCGATAAAAACACGGTTTTCTGTTTTGGAAATACCCTCTGGTGAATTTGTCAAAACCCTGACTGAGACAATGGTGAACTTTCAAAGTAAGAAGAGACATGGAAAATAAATATTTGTAATTAAAACTGCAAGTGGTTGGCTTTTGTCATGGAATGCAAGCAAATATGATTTTATAGGTTAAAAGTTAAAAATCCCCCCGCCTTAATGATTGAGACTGCGAATCAAATTTATTTGTCTAGATGTCAGATTGCTTTCTTCTTTGAATGCCTGCTTTCTGAGATGTTTCTACCTGGTCATCTGTGAAACACCAGAACATCCTCTGGCCCAGGACTTCCTGGGAGGTTAAAATATCAAAATATGTTGCAAGCTGGGCTGCCGCATCTGACCTTCAACTGACCTCTGCCTGGGTGGAATTAACAGCTCTGTAACTGATCCCAAGTTTTGCTCATTTTTCCCTACTTGTCCATGTTAAACATGTTTGAAAACACTTGTTAAAACTGACTCTCACCTGTCAGTCTGCTGGGGTGGGGAAGGAGGCAGATTCTGCACTGCGATTTTGCGGATGTCGGCTGGGTTTGAGCCGTCCCTCTGCAGTGAGGTGCTGCAGACAGTGCTCTGTGTTTATGGTCTTCCTGACCTCGGACCTCGCATCTTGGGAATTTAACACCCCTGGAG
>JANHGN010015086.1:0-63006 GCA_024605025.1 Megaceryle maxima | reverse complement strand
GTTCATGGAAATGAAAAATTACAGAATATGCTTTCAGCTTTAGTTTTTGAAATTACATGGGAAAGGGGAATTTTCTAAGCACATTTTTTCCTTAGAAGTTTTAGTTTGTAATCACTGGAAGAGTTATGAGGCTTCATAAAGGAACCTGCAAATTATCCAAATTTCAGTTGCCCATGGATTAACTCCAAGTTTGCCCCTGGGCTTTCATTTTTCCAAATATGACAGCGGAACTCTTGCTTGTTTAGGAAAACTGTATTTTGAATTTGCTTTTGGATCACTCAAGCTGAGGCCTTGCTTTCATCTTCCAGGAATCTGCAGACTACAGATTTAGACTGCAAAATTTAGCAAACCATTTTCACTCAGTCATCCAATATTCCCAAAACCTTTTTCCCAAGTTGAAGAAAAGTATAGAAAACAATCAGCCAGAAATGGAAATCCTCCATAATTTTCTCTTTTCCATTTGAATGAAATAGAATTTTGTATGTCACGTGCTACCATATATAATTGTCACTTTGTGATAATGAAGATAAATTAGTGCATTTGTGCAGAAAACACAAATCTTACCAGGGTACAGTACTACTCTTCCTCCCAACTCCTACATTTCCCTTACAAGAGTATTTTTTCAAAAGTAGGGCTTCTTGATTCTTGGGCAATTCCCCAAGAGGAAAAATTCAGGCTGTATAACTGCATATCTGCATTATTGCAAAGTCTACTGACCAAACACAATCTTCTTTATCTTCTTGCTAACCTTCCTGCAAGGTCACACATTCCCAAAACAGGTATGTCAGGTATAGGTGGAGGTGGGATGAAAGGGGTGAAGGTTTTAGTACTTAAATGCTTAAATTCATCTCTAGTTTAATTATTTCTTATAATTCTTAAAGTAAGAGTGAAATCCAAGATCAAAGTAAACTTGGCACTGCTTATTCAGGTGGCAATGTCAGCTTCTGCGGACCTAGGTCATTCTGATGAGTCTCAGAGGACAGAAAACTTCAGCCGCATCTTTCTATACTACCTTTTCTCCGACTGATGAAAGCGTAAATCATTGTCCAGAACCTCATTAAGTTAATGGCTGCATGAATACAGAGGAAACAGATTGCTTCTCAGCCAAAGCAGAAAATCTCTACAGAAAATGCTAATACCCTATTTCAGACCTTTCTGTGAAGTTCACAAAAACTGTACCAGCTAAGTATTTTCATATTACAATACAAATTACAATTATAATACTCCTACCTCTAATTTACTTGCTGCAGTTGCTATTTTCAATGTAATTGTTTTAAAAACTGTTCTTTTGGAATGCTCTGTTTTCTGGCAGAAGATAGAACCTTCTTGTGTTCAGATCATACAACATTCAACATGATCATTCAACATGCTCAAATGCCATGTCTTATTTTTTCACTAAACAGTAAATGAGTAAACAGATAAATAAGTAACAACTGAATTTTCATTAGCAATATTAGCAAATGTGAGCCCTGCACTAAAAGGCTAAATGTACTTTAAAGGTCACACAACTACACCGAAAAGCTGCAATGCATTAAATCTTTAGGTTACAAACTACACAATGTACAATGTAAGGACAAAATTACAGACTACTGAAAGTCAATTTAAAGCACACTTGGAGATTCTCTAGCATAAAAGTTATAAAAATTTCAAAGAAATGGATTTATCAAGCAATTGCCCACATGACTACTTTTTAATGAACCCTTTCATCTGGGCTATATTTGACAGGAAAGAAGGCTGGAGCAGAATGTGTTTTAATCATCTTTACCTCCTCAACATTGTTCTGTGTGCATTACACACAAAATAAACTTGATTACAATTCTCAAATTCAATTTAAACAATAATCCAGATAAATTTACTGTAGATACAAATACTTGCTGCCTTCACAAACAACCACAAACTCTTCCCTAGTAGAATTAAATAATGAGCAGAAGATTACAAAGGGAAAAGGCTGACAACTTTTCCCAAGTATGTGCCTAGCTGTTCCTACAACATGCCTTTGCTGTTCGTATCTATACTGACAGCTGGACTTCCTGTCTTTGCGTCTGTCCATAAGACATTCAGGAAGGAAGGTTTATATCTTTACATGTTTTCCATGAAGTACTTTGATGACTAAATTCTAGAATACTGAGTCACACTGACCTTTCTCATACTCCCTCCATTCAAATTGTTATTCTCCCTACTCCAATTTTCTCACTTTTACGTGCTTTTTCCTCCTTTAAATTTTATTTAGATTTTTTAAAAACATAAGTTATTTACATTTTACTGAACTTTTTCCTATTTTTTTAATAGAGGCTATAAACCACTAATAGTGGTTTTCATTGCACAGTTATAAAAATTAAGTTTATGTCAGTTCTGACAAATAAAATACAACAATCACCAGTAGTATTCTGGGGTTTTGAGGGGGGTAAGGGGGTGCTTTTTTGTTAGACTGACACCACTGTAAGCCTCATTCATTACTCTCCTCATTATTCAAGCGTTTTTAGCTTGTTGAGGATTTCAATATACAAGTGAAATTGGCTTATAGTAGCATCAACTTCATTTGATTCTTCTAAAACGTTCTTGTACTTCTCAATGTTTCAAATGTTACATGCTTGAAGGATTAGAAATAGCCTGGCAGACCACTCCGCCTGAATCAAGCCTCCCTTAGAGCTACTGTAGTGGAGAAAACGTTTTAAAAAGCAAAAGCTTTTTTTCAAACTATATCTAGTAATCAAAATTAACATATTCACCTTTAGGATGGCTTTCTTTCAAAAACTGTCTTGGAGCTCAAAACTTAGTCTGAGATTCTGGCAACCAAAGATTATTTGCATTAGTAATCATAACATAGTATATTCATTGTCCTACTGTTTCAAATGCACAGAGAAAAAAAGTCTCCCTTTTTGCAACACTCCTTGCTGAACTTTGAATCTAAACATCAGACTACTGCATCTACCACATTCTAAAGAAAACATACCAGTAGACACTCTTTTCTGCCAGCTAAAGGAAAGGGGAAAAAAAAAAAAAAAGATCTCTCACATAAAACTGAAAGTCTGTTAACAAAGTACTTACCAAACTCCTAGCAACAGTTGTTGAAGAAAGAATTCCTGAATCAGTGCTGAATATGATCCTCCCCTACTCATACACGTTGAAGGGGTGTGGTGTAAAGCTACAAAGGCAGGATTGCAACCTGATCTTCCTAGAGCAGGCTCCTGCCTGTCGATTATCAGCTACTCCTTGTTCTTGCGTTTTATGGAGTGCATGGGTTCACTCTGGGTAGTAAGTCAGATCTGCAGCAGCAGCAGGGACACTTCCTGTTTAAAGCTTTCTGATCTGCCTGCAGTTTCGAGCAACTGTTTTCTAGCAATACCCTTTTAAAGAATGAGAGACAGTCCGTAGGGGAAGATGAGTGCCATCAAGAGAATTCAGGGCTACCACCTTCTCTGTGGGAGCAATCAGTAGATGTTTTCAGTTTTTGGTGTCGACTCTGCTCGAGATAATAAAGCACGTTTTGTAACCTAAAGCAAAGGTGGCAGATCCAGATTTCTTGGGGTTGTGAAGGAGCTGCCAGGGGAAGGTGAGGGCCAGCAAGAGAATTCAGGGCTAGCACCCTTCCTGGAGGAGCAATCATGAGATGTTTTAAATTTTGGATATCTGTGCTTTGAAAGAGCTAATAAAGCATGTTTTGAGAACACCTTTTGAGGCCTAAAGCAAAAGTGGCAGCACTAGATTTCTTGGGTGCACAGAGTATTTCAGAAATCTTCCAGTGCAGGCCAGGACCATGAGTCAGCCAGCCAGCACAGAACATCAGAATGGTTCTGACCAGCGTACTTCACAGGTTAATGCTTTCTTAAAGTAGCAGACCCAAAAAGGGGGCACAATAAACTGCACATCATGTGAAGATGAACTCTGCTCTGGTTGCTACATTTTACAACTGCATCACATCTGTTTCTCTGCACATGCTGCATTTCAGAGATTGAAATGCTGAACAGCTCTCTGCTTTTTAGACCAGACTGCTGCAATGCTGCTTCGTTAGTTGGTTTCCTTCATAAATGTGCACTATATTGTATCTACACATCCTGCAGGAAGTTGGATATTGAATTTTTTTTAAGCACATCATTTCATCTTATCACTTTAATACCTTTTTTTATGTAATCATTTTAATACCTTAACCATGTGTCTACACTACTTCAGAAAGACAAAGGACACAGTGCTTGTAGCTTATGAAGTGAAGCAAGGGCACCACCATTAGGTAGCACAGAGTCACTGTAGAAAGTATTGCTGTTTCCTTTCAGGCCCATTAGGCTGTAGCTATCACACAGCAAAATCGTGACTGAAGATCTGATTACACCGCAGAAACAACTGTTGCTGGCAAATGTATGTTATTTTGAGCATTCCAATGCTCTTACCAAGTAGTTCAGCAGCTCCAGCCCAACAAATGGATTTTGCCAGTAAATGTTACCATGATGAAAAAGATGTGCCAGTTCTCTGTTCCTTCAGCTCAGTCTCAAAGCTGCTTTGAACTTCTACGACTCTTGTCAACACAATCAATCACACCACTTCTTAATAGGCCAATACAGACCCATCACAGTATGTAAAGAACAAATCTATTGTGTGTATTAATATCGCTACCTCCTTAAATAACGGCAGAGGTGCAAATATCAGAAACAAGAGAGCAAGACGTGCCAGACTTAAGTTCTTGTAGTCTCAGCATCTATTAGCAGTGAAACAAAAGGTTCGAAAGAAGTGTACAGCTAACAGAACCATTGAACTTCAAAAAGTTCAGAGAACTTTTAACATGAACCTTTAACTTTTAACAGAACCTGAACTTCAAAAAAAACCAAAATGAGATTGATTTCTTCAGAAACTTCACGTAACTGGATTTTTTAATATGCTCCTTAAGGCTGAGTTATTTACTGCTTTACTGTGTGCACAAAGAACACGGGGGCTGGTGGGGATGGTATGGTGGGGGGAATCCTTCTACTGCATATTTGTAGGCCAGGTTCCAATAGCACATGAAATAGTCACTTCCGTTCACTGACCCAACTCAAGAGAAATCTAAATTGGAGCATGGGGGATGGGAAGCAAAGTGGAGATAAACAGCAATATATGTCAGAATGCTTTTTGGATGAAGTAGCTCCTTCCACTAAAGAAAACCCACTCCCACTTCACAAAAAAACCCCACACCATCAGCAGACATTGCTCACTTTTCTCAAACTGTAATACCTGGAGTAGGCAGTTGCGTATTAAACTGCTTATCTCTCCTGTTAAAATCTTAAATTACATAGGAAAAAGAGATCAGAAGACTCAAAGTTTTGTTTAATTATTATCCTGCACAGTCACTTCAGAAAAATGGAAAGCATTTTCTGAATAGATTTTTCCTTTCAAAAACTCAACTGCATCTTCATTTGTCATTTCCTGAAACTTCTTGTTCAAGACCTGGAAGACAGGAAAAAGAAAGGGAACATTAGTTCTATTGTGTTTATCATAAACTACCCTGTCTTACAAACCAAGCATTCAGTGATGGGGAGGCCATAAGGGTTCACTGTATTTTGAAAGCAAGACTTATATCATTTGTTCTATAGAAATTAGGCAAATAAGCCTGAGGTTATAATAAAAAAAAAATGAAAAGAAAAAAAAAAAGGTTTTTAGGTACAAAGCAATTCAGTGGCTTGATTTTTTTTTTTTCCTCTGAACTAAAATTATTTTACTGATAAGTTGTAGCTTGTCTTCTAGAGCTCCTCTGCCCTTTATCCCTAGTGACACCACCACTACCTTCTAAGTAGAGATGATACATGGAGAAGGCTCACCATTCCCTACAAGGTCTCCTCTACCAAACAAACATACTCATCACTATGCTGACACCAGGACTAAGAGAGAATAACAGAACTCTTACCAGAATCACATCATAGCCCAGTTTATTTAGATGCCGCTTCTTCATTGCCAGCTTCCCTTGGGGGTGTGTTGTACCCACACAAAAAGCAGACAGAGGAACAAAGAGAAAAGCCAATCTACAATCAAGAAGAATAAGGAAGAATCCATTGTACAAATGCAGAATAAGCATTTTTAAGTATGATGTTTCAATGATGCCCTTAACTCTGCAGAAGGTACAGCTGTATTTCTGGTAGGCAAAAATATCAGGACTGCACAATTTTCATTACCCTTGTCCAGACTTAAGTAATTTTGACCCTCTCTTCTTCCATGAGCTTCACACAAGTACCGGCATCTGCCCAAATACCTACAGCAGAATTAAGTCCTTAGATCTCTACTTCTCCCACAGTGAGAATGAAATAGATCATTCAAAGTTGTATGTTATTTTGACAGCTTCTGCATTTATTTTGATCCTTTGCTATGTTCAGATTCAGTTACTTTCTGCCATAAAAACCTACTTGGAAGGGTAAGGAAAGCTAAATGCTCTGGAAGCTTGACAGAGAGCTTCTGTTACACAATTCACTACCTCTCCTTTTACCAAAAAGCAAACTATACAACATACATCTCTGTGCATTGATCCCACACACTAATGTTAAGTACTAGCCACTTCTACTTAAGTGTTATTAAATGATATATGTCCCCCTTCAGTTACTGAGAGATCATTCTTCTACACGGGATGAATAAATCACCTAAACTGTGGACATTATTCAAATTGTATTTCAGCTGCTGAATTAATTTGCCATGACATACCACTGAGCTGCATGTTTTAGAGACTTCAGAGAATAACTGAATGTTTAATTGGATGCACAAATAATTGAAATTTTAAACCCATAATACAGAAATTCACTGGAAGGGATTTCAGTCCTACTTCAAAACCTTGTAATACCCATTACAAAAGCATCAGATTACTGTGATGTTTCCACCCTCTTTCTCTGAAGTGGTAAGTTTTATCTCCTGGTAGAAGGTGGTGAGCTGGAGTTGTTCCTCTAAACTGGCATTGCAATTTTTGTCTATTTTGGTGAGCACAAATAAAAAGTTACTTATCTGCTTTGCTTCTGCAAGTAAGTGAACCTAAGAAGTAACTGCATGGAATATATACAAGTAAAACTAGCCTGCTAGAAAATGTACATAGTCAAAAAAGACACCTTTGAACACTTGAGTCAGCTTGATCATCTGTTGCAGATACTGGGAGCACTTTCGTTCTGTTTGAATCTGTTCTGATTTCAAAATCTGAAAACAAAACAACAAAACATTAATTGTAACCTCTTGCAGTGTTCAATGTTCCCATTTGAACATTAATCGTTCAAAATGTTTTCAAATGAACAGCTCATTTCAAAACATTAGCAGACACTGTCACTGCTGTGTTTTTAATTGCTGTTCTCTGATAATTTACATAATACTGATGGCTTTTCTGTCCCTAACCAATATAAACAGCTACAGCTTGCACATCTCCAGAAAAAAAACTACAACACATTTGGTTTTGGAAACTGTAGATATAACTTTGTGGGAGTGAAACCATAGTTTAAAGAAACTAGTCTTGACTACAGTCTGCCAAAGCTAGTCAGATTATCCCATAATCTGATTCCTCTATAGAAATACTGGATTTATGTGCAATTAACATCTGCTTGCTGATACTTAACAAAAAAGTCCAAAGCAGTTTTGCAAATAAAAGCAATTGTAATGTTTTAGTAAACTGTCTCAAATACTTTAACAGAAGCATCCTAGAAAGTAGATATACTGAACAAGGACATAATTTGCTAAAAGCGTGTATCTTCAAAGGGTTACAATGTTAATCACTTGCACTTTATGCAAATTTATTAGCATCTTACTATTTTGGGGATTACAGATCTGCATTAAAAAGATTGTGACAGCAATTTGTCTTCATACCAATATGATATTTATACGGCAGCTGAACATTTTGCCGAAACATGTTCTCATCGCCCAGAAGTTCTATCAGTGCCTCCCGAGCCTTTCTGAGATTAAGAGATACTGATGAGGAGAAATTCTCACTCAGCACAAATTCAGGCTTTGTGAAGGAAGGGCTATCAAGTTCCATACATGCTTTCACCCAGTGAAGCATCATTTCCTTTTGTTCTTTGTGAAGATCATCTGAAAAAGGATATAAAAAAAATGTTGTATCCAATGTATCAGCTCACAGAATTTTTCATTGTATTAACATTTATAGTCTGTTCTGGCAGAGCAAATTAATTCCAACACAGGAATCAAAACCCAACCGTTTTCCGACTGAATATTATTGAGTGTATAGTATATACAATATATTATATACAATATATTGTTAAATATACACCATCAATTCACTAATTATAATAGTAAAGTCTACAGCTGGGGCCTGCCCCTTTATTCAGTCTTTCCCCTCTGCCATACACAGCTGTGTGCACACTATCAGCCACTACAGGAGACATAAGGAGAACATGGAACGAGAAAGCATGAATAAAAACCATTTATAAAATACAGACAACTAGAAGGTTATTTATAAAACAAAGAAGGGATATCAGACTTGGCCGTATTTTGAAAACTATACTTTAAGAATACTAAGCTGAGCAAACTCAGCAAAAAGTTGCAGCTTTACAGCTTCCAGGTTATGTCACAGTGGGCTCAACATGAAGGGACCGTGGTTTTACTCTACACTGAATTTCTACTCCGCTGAACTAGTCTACTGGCTGTAGAGAATTGACATGAGGAAACCAAATTCTACTACAAAATTCCTCATTATAACACAAAGCAGTCAAAAAAAAAAAAAATCTTTTCTTTATGATTTTAGTCACTAAAGTTGGCTTACAAAGGTTAAGATTTAATGTCCTTTTAAAAATGCCTGAACATCTGTCAAAAGACATTTCTACAATTACCACAAATCTCATATTCATGCCTCTCCATGTGCACACCTACTATTAAATTGTTGACACCATGGGGCCTGAGACAATAAGCCCGATGTCCTAGTGCAGAAACAGATCACTTAAGATTACCATCACTATGTTAGCTTTGTCTTGAAGATCTCAAATTTAGTATTAACCATGTTTGAATTCTTTAATTTCTAACCTTTTAACACATTTACAACAAATTATGTACAGAGGCAGACTATCCCTTTTAAAACAAGAACATGACAAAGTAAGGCACCTGACCTGAGAATAAAAGTTCATCCCTGCTGTCCTTTTGCAGCAGCTCATCAAGTGCACGATGAGGAAGATATCCTAAGATGCAAAGTGAATACACTGCCTTCAGCAGTTCTGTGTTGGAAATCTGAGGGAGGTACTTATTCAAGCAGCTATCAAGTGTCTCAAAAAACCTTTTCCAAAAAATCAAAAGAAAAGTATATAAATACACAAATAAAGCTCTAAAAAATGCAGATTTCAACCAAAAATACAAGTTAGAAGTCTTTATTATCTTGTATAGTCATATGTTGTGTAATCTAACATTAGTTTTTGGCTCTTCTTTGAGAACATAGTTACCTATCAACAGATTTAGTAGCCTGGTCAGTCTAGAACCAAGGTCCCCACTTTCAATTACAGAGAAAAATTCCTATGTAGAAAAAAATGTGAAAAGACCCACTTTCACTTTACATATTAATGATACAGGATTATGAGCTCTTTTGCAACTGAAATCAAATTACTAGTTACCATGTATTACTTTATAATGACCACATAATCTATTATCAGGCATTCTAAATGAAAACCTACAGATGCTCTTGGCCTCTGGGAACATAGTTGAGTCGTGAATACACTCGGAGAACAATCAAAAGGTTTTTCAAGTTGAGGAATTCAGGGTCTTCTGTCACCTTCTCAGCAAAAATACCCATCAGGTCACCAGGCTGAAAGCCAAGTGTCTCAAAGGTAGAGATAAAAAGCATAATCTAAAAGAAAAGATAGTTTTATAAGGTCAAGAAAGGCAATACAGTGGATCCTATCTGATGATTTCATAACAGGCATTTTTAATGAAAGCAAATTTTTTCAAACTGTAAGACCCCTTTTATTTCTTATATTTTTATTCATCAATAAATAGAAGAGCATTAAAAAACCCCAAACTCTCACACCCTCATCAGATTGGTATTACTAAAAAATATGTTCTCCAAAGACCAAAAACAAACACGAAGAAAGTTAAGACAGAGAGCAGCATCAGCTATTCAACTATTACCACTATAAATTATTTGGTCTCAAACTCACCTGTCTTTTGTCCCAAAGGCAGGCAGTAGAATTTACATACTCTGCTAATGCTGAAAACAGTTTTACATTACGGTACTGCAGACTGTAACAAGCTTCCAGAATGAGAATTAACTTCCGAAATGGAGCATCGTGGACATGCTCTGGAACAGAAGAGGAAAAAATGGACAATGATACATAGCAATGGGAACTGTAGGTTGGAGACATTGTGGGCACAGCTGGCTCAAAGATAGAGATGGGGAAAAAAAGAGACAAGCTAGGCAAAGTCAACTGAACTAAAATGTGGAGAAAGAGAGACAGAAGAAACCAGAGTCGGGATCAAGCTAAAAGGGATAAATCAGCAAAAGGGGACAAATAAACAAAGCAAGCAAAACTGTGTTCCCAGAACATCTTCTGTTACAGAATTCATTTTTAGCACCTCCCTGCACTCAGCATGCATGGAAATCCTCAGGTTAGCCCCTTTAGTACTGGCTAAGCCTTTGGGCTGTTCACTGTGTCAGCAGAGGAAGTTACAAAGAGGTGCATCTAAAGCTGCTGATTAATCAGGTATTAGCACATGATGAAATTTACATTTTTTTTTTCCGCCGTCTGGTTTTACAAAATGGCAAGAAACCACAAATATGAAGCTATGTCCAAAAACCACTAAGAGCTGTCAAGCACTAAAGCATTAGTGGAAGCCAAAGTGGAAAAAGATGGAACCAGAATGCAACCTCCTGGCATATGAGCATTATGACACAGATTGAATGTCAAATGACAGCAGAATTCCCTGCACAGGACTGCTGCTTCATTTGTCACACAAAATGGACCTACTCCTGAGATGAAAAAGATTAAGTACTGAAGAAAAATGTTCTCTCTTGAACATCCTGCTTGGATTGCTATTGTTGCATACATGTTATAAAAAGATAGTAACTGCAAAAGAAAAGAGCATAGTTATAGTAGTATCATCAGCACCCACCAAAACTAGACTTTATCTTTTCCTCTGCCAAAGGACTCAAGAAGATATCAGGAAAATAACTGAATTTAACTCCTCTGAGTTGTGCTCTGTGATTTTCCAGGCCCAGAATAAAACAGTTACCTCATTTCCTAAGGGCTGCTTGCTGACATCTGCAACTGAAGAAAATGAGAGTTGTGCAGCAATCAGAGAATCATAGAATCATTTAGGTTGGAAAAGACCTTTAAGATCAAGTCCAACTGTTAGCCCTACACTACCAGGTCCACCACTAAGCCACATCCCTAAGCACATCTATACGGCTTTTAAACACATCCAG
This sequence comes from Megaceryle maxima, assembly GCA_024605025.1. Lineage (NCBI taxonomy): Eukaryota > Metazoa > Chordata > Aves > Coraciiformes > Cerylidae > Megaceryle > Megaceryle maxima. The sequence goes on along the minus strand of JANHGN010015086.1, from coordinate 51,656 downwards.
GGATGGTGATTCAACCACCTCTCTGGGCAGCCTGTTTCAATGCCTGACAACCCTTTCAGTGAAAAAATTTTTCCAAATGTGCAGTTTCAACCACCCCTGGTGCAGCTTGAGGCCATCCCCTCTTGTTCTATCACTAGTTACTCGTGAGAAGAGACCAGTACCTACCTCTCTACAACATCCTTTCAGGCAGTTGTAGAGAGTGATAAGGTCTCCCCTCAACCTCCTTTTCTTCAGACTAAATAGCCCCAGTTGCCTCAGTGGCTCCTAAGAAGACTTGTTCTCCAGGCCCTTCACCAGCTTAGCTGCTCTTCTCTGGACCTGCTCCAGCACCTCAAGGTCTTTCTTGTAGTGAGGTGCCCAAAACAGAACACCGTATTCGATGTGTGGCCTCACCAATGCTGAGTACAGAGAGACAATCAGCTCCCTGGTCCTGCTTGCTACACTATATCTAATACAAACCAGGAAGCCAGTGGCCTTCTTGTCCACCTAGGCATACTGCTGGCTCATGTTCAGCTGCTTGTCAATCAGTACCCCCAGGTCCCTTTCTGACAGGCAGCTTTCCAGACACTCTTCCCTGAGCCTGTAGCGTTGTGTGGGGTCGTTCTGGCCCAAATGCAGGACCCGGCACTTGGCGTTGCTAAAGCTCATACAGTTGATCTCATCCAATCTGTCCAGAGTCCCTCTGTAGAGCATCCCTTGTAAGCAAATTTGTAAGCAGATCAACACTCCCACCCAACTTGGTGTTGTCTGCAAACTTACTGAGAGTGCATTCTATCTCCTCATCAAGATCATTGATAAAGCTATGAAACAGAAGAAATAATTTTAATGCTAGATATCCTTAAAGAAAACAGGCTAACAGAATTGCCTATTACTGGACACTTTGATCTTAATCTCTCTCTTCTGCATAATTAAAAAATTAGTATCACCATAGGGTCAGTCCCTTGCTGCTGCAAAAATTACCTCAATAAGTACATATGAAGTATACAGTTACTACAATTCTGGTCGGGTACTCAGATACAGGAGAGAGGGCTACTTTCTTGAGAGTCCCAGCAACAAAACAGGACCTGGAAAACCTACTGGAGAATTGCTTTGCCCCCTGAAATCCAAAGCATGGCCCTCCCTCCTCTTCCTATTCCATCTCCAGCCTCTGATAGGGGTCATCTCTGTCCAGAAATTAATCACTCTGTCCCCAGAGCATCATTTGCACAATGTGCAGCATATAAGCCTTAATAACACACAAAAATACGCAGAAAAAAGTACCAAGTAGCTGCTCACTCTGTGTATGCCTGTTTACTGAGTGTGGTAAAAGTCCTATAGGAGACACCTCTATGTATAATTAAAGACCACGTCCTAACACATATGAACAATCAGGACAAATAAAGGCTGTACAAGCAGTCCAAACACTCCTGGTTATTTATGTTAAGAATGCCATTTTGCTATCTTAATGTGGTTTTTAGACACAAATTCATGTGTATTTTAAGTTTGAATAAATACATATTGATCATATATACAATCACATTAAGCCACCAATCCATCCTCTAAGATGTCCACTTCCAATTCAGATTTGTTTTAAAAGTTTATCTGAAATCTATTTTTCAATTCAATTCTTTTTCCTAAGTTTTGCATATAGAAAAATGCAAAGAAAACTATGTAATTCAGATAAATGTTAAGGGCAGAGATGACAAAGAATATTTGCTTTCATTATTGATCAGTAATTTTCTGTCTTGCTGCTTGTCAAATGGCTCCACATTACTGTAACATTCTGTAAAAAAACAGATGTTTCCTGAGTTTTAAAGCAAATCAGAAAAGGAAGGTAAGACAATAATGAGGAAGAATTTGGTATAAGGAAGGGAAATTTAATAAATGTATTTTTTTCTTACCCTGGATCTTTTCACTGCAGGCATTCAGGATTGGAATGGAACAATAATTCATTGCAACAAGAGCCAAAAACACACGCAGAGCATTCGGGAAAGTCAGATGGTCTATCTCTTTCAAAACTGCCATCTAAAGTGAATTAGAATTTATTAAATCCTTCATTCTTCAGGTATATTATTACTCCTTTCTAGTGTAGGCATTTTCACCAAAACCATCCCAAATTCTTTAGCCTGGTCAGACTTATATGAAAGAAAAAGTAGCAACAAACAGCAAAAGCATAAAGTAATTGCCCTCAGTGTACTCTCAATTAGACACAATTATAGTATATCAACTCTTCTGGAGCCACATCACCATGGAAGCTCCTAGCAATTTGCCTTTATGGGGTTTTTTTAAAGAAAGAAGTCTCAGTAAAGCTCATTCCATATCCTGTGAATACATATCTCCCACCAACTCTTTAAAAAGTAGCAGAAATAGAATTGGCACAGTTGATTTATTTGATAATACTCCAATTACTGGTTTGGATTTGTGTGAAAGCTGTAAGACTCCCAAGTGATCCAACAGCACACCAAGTGGTACATCTTTAATATAAACACCCAGCTACAAATGTGGACTGAGCCACGAAAGGTCAGCTCTGATGCCATAAGAAAGACTTCATTTATCAAAGCAGTAATTAGATTGATTTAAATGACATAAGAATAAGCCTACAAAGTATGCTGGCTATTAAAATATAATATTCTTATTGCATGCATATCAAAGGTTAAATAAAAAATACATCTGCAATAGAAATTACACAGTATTAAAAATAGTATCCCCTAGGCTCAGAAAATTAAGAGTTACCTTCAGTTAACAAGTAGAAAAGTTAATTTGCTCTCAGTTCCATATTTGACCACATCTTCAGCTAGTTTCTCACCATCTTGTAAAAGGTGGTACCTTGTCCAAGGTTTTATCATTTATTTACATCTAACACATCATGAGTCCCCTGCGCTGCTCTATTCTTGCCCAGCTTCCCATCAGTGGTATCTTCCCTCACTTCCCCATGAATGCTATTGAAAACTCTGACCTCAGAGTCCTTTAGCTATGTGAGGAAAACACTATCAGGACCCATCTGAAAGAAGGTTCCCAAAAGTGCCTTTCAATCAGGGTATGAAACCCACTACACCCTGACATAAAACCTACAGCCTGCTCCCAAGTGCAGATACACCTTTCAGATACACAAGAAAGGTAAGGCAATGAACTAGTTCTCCTGGTATCTTACTCCCATCAGCCCTCTAGCCCTGCACCATCATTGGACACAGCTCCATCACAGACTAGTTTTCTGTCCTCTCATTTTCTGGCCACAAGCTGGGCAAAGGAATCAGGGAACAGCTTGCAAGTGCTTCTGTGAAATACCATGTGGCTGACCCAAACAAGAGGTGAAAGCACTGCTATTTTATTGCCTCAGTTCTTTTTGTACCATCTCCATTGCTTTCTGCTCTCTTTCACAGGGGGATACTCCCAGCCTCCAAATTTAAGTTCTTCCTGCAGATATACCTGGACTATGATTCTTATAGAAATGCAGTTAACCTTGCTATTATATCTTACCTTTGAGTGTCTGGAAAGAATCACACACATGTATAAACATTGCAAGAGCACAGGCTTTGTGGAAGTAAATTTACCTCTAATTTCTTTTTCAGAAAGACTGGAGCATCTTTTCCCAAGCATTTCATCAGGTTTTGCAGTATAAAGATGTCTCTGATACTTGGAATGCGCTGCTCCACTAGTAATCTGATGAAGAAATACACAGAAGGCCTTGAGGTAGACACAGTAACCATTTAACAGCTTTCCTCATTTCAGCAAAACCAGGTAGGTACCCTTATTCTCCCTTGCTGATGTACCCCCAAGGTAAAGCTGTAATTCCCTGTTCCTCTCCACCTCCTTTTTTGCATAACTTTACATGATGCACAGATATTTTGCACATGGAAAATAATTATATATGCTTTCCTAATGTTATCCTGACAGACAAGTGTTGTTCCTGATACATTAACAGCAGGGGCATCTGAAAAGACTGCACACGTGACTGTGCAAACGTTGAACACTGTTAAGCCTCAAGCAATTGACACTCCTCAGCAGGAAAAAAAAAAAAAAAAATTAAATCACATAATCATCTATGTACAGCCAAGTTCTGAAATGGCTAGGAAGTTTGGGAACAGACAATAACTTGGTGCAAGTGAGGATAAAAAACCAAGCATGCTTTGGGCTGCAGGAAGAGAAGGGGATATCGTAACACAGAGGGATCCTAAGCACAAGATGGAGTTTTGCATTCCCAGCACCTCTTTTTCTGGCTAAGAGAGGTACTCTAATTGTTAGTCTGAATCACCCTTAAGTACATCTGCAGAACAACAAAGATTTAAGTGTCACTTTCTAAGGCAGCGCACTGCTCTGAAATTTGTCCCTGCAGATGTGGCTTTCTGCAAATCAGCAACAGTTCCAGACAGCAAGACAGAAAAAGAGCTGTAGATGGATCTCCTGCTTTCCACCAACTTACAAGAACTGTGTAGCTGAGCTTCAAGAGAAGCCGGGTTTTGTGTATCACTGACATATCCACCTTCTCAAAGCAGGATCTGACACAGGAACAAAAGTACTAACCCATGGCAAGTTTTGTGACAGCCTCAGTAAAAACAGTGTCATGTGAGTGAGCAGATTGGTTACCTGCATAAACCTCACTGGCCCAGAAAAAAAGTCACTGCAGTCAGAAAAGTTGTTCTGATAAAACTCTACACAGATAGCCTTGCTGGGTGCACAAATAAAATCTAGACTTGTCTTCATCTTAATTTTACTTACTGAATTAAAATATTTTCTGGCTGATAAACAGAATTTATCATCATGATAAATCAAAGTATTTCACAAAGTAAGCTAGTCTTACTACCTCCTTTCTACACATGGATTAAGCAGAGGTACAGATAAGTAAGTGACTTGATCAACATCACAAAACACTGTTGAGGAGCTGTGGTCACAATATGAATCCCCTGCAAAGCAGTCTAGCACCCTATGCCATCAGAAGCCTTTCTGATGGAAACTGCAAAGATAATGCCAAAAATCAGTATTTTGTACAGCTGTTATGCGATCACTGAACTCCCAAGACTAGAGTATGTCTTTTATGTGCAGACATTACTTCCATGATTTCTAAGTGTCATATATTCAAACAACATTTCAATATGAAGAACACATGAAAGAGATGTTTTTCTCACTGTAATCCGGCTTGAAGAGCGCTCACATTCTTGTCTTTATTCATCCCTGATAAAGTAGTTGCCAAAACTGAGACACATCGGTTATCGAGTTGATTGAGCTTCTCCTGTTAAAGTTTTCACAATGTCAGATTACTTCACACCAGTAAAGAAAAACTGAACACTCTTAATCCATACCTGCTATCTTCTCTTCCCCCCCCCAAGTTAATTTGTAAGCTTTAATTCTGCAATGACCTACAAGGTCACACAAATTTAGCTGATTTGAAAAGTGTAATGATTTTTGAAACTTCTCTCTGTTAAATCTGAAATTAGGTAGTGGTTTCAAAAATGAAAGAAACCAGAATTCCACCCAAATTAACTACGGGAGTCCCATTTCTTGGAACATCAGACTAAACCAGGGACATAACCCAATTCTCTCTGATGTTGCACAGCCTCCCAGAATTAGTACCAAGGTTTCAGCCCAAACTTAGGAGACCAGGGATTCTGATACCTACCTGGCACACTCTCACCAATGTCTGGACTAGGAGAGTGTTCTGAGGAACACCTAGGTTCACAGCTGCATGCAGACTGAACACCAGGTCACCCCGCGTCATCCTTCTCGACTCCCTAAGCAGCTGCTGACAAAGCTTGGGAAAAGCTGGGTGCTCAAAGATCAGCTGCTTCTCATAACGCTGCTGGTCTTCAGACAGGTTTTTGAAGAGCTTCCATACTGTAGTTAAACTGTTTGTGAAATGCTTAATGGAAACAGCAGACTCCGAAGCCAAGTCCAGGACATCACAAGGACAGGTACATTTCTGGAGACTATTAAAAAACGGTTCACTGTGATCCATCCCATGCTTTGCTTTGAAGCTCTCAGAACCATCCCATTTTTCAAGTTTCAAGGAGCTCTGGGGATCCTGCTCACTCACCAAAGCCTCTGTACTCTTCTCTGGTTGTATTTTAGCATCTGTGCTAAAAACATCTGTCTTTTGAGATAGAAATCGAAGAGATGATCCATGCAGAGAAGGCATAATTTTTAAAAAAAAATTCTTGAAGTTCACATTTTCCAGGCAATCCCTGTATCTACCAATCCATAAAATGTGTTTTCGTGTTGTGGCTGAAGATTTGAGAGTGAATACAGAATTGCACCTATGCATGCATCTAACAGTACTCCACAAATAACTGATTTTATTATTCATTTTTCCTAATGTCTCATGAATAGATTTTAAATGTCAACTCCAAGTAAGAAGTCCGATGAAATCCTACCAGTGCAACCAGTTCTGGAGAAACTGTGTAAGATCACTTATCTGTAAAAACAATCGTAAATTATATATTAGTTACCAGACTTTCAATTCATAAAGTTCCACTTGTTCCTTCTTTTACGGAAGGAAAAAAAAAAAAAACCAACACAAAAGGATTCGGAAAAGATCCTTGGGAAATGATTTCCAGAGGGACTTTCATTTGGCCTCCTACATTTTAATCAGACATGTCGACACAAGTCTAACTCATCCCGGGTGTCAACTCTTTTTTGCCGTTTTAACCAAAAACTACGCCAGGAAAGTCTTTTCCTAACTGAGGTTTCTCCGAGCAGACGCATCTCCTAACAAGGCTCTGGTGGATCACTGCCGAATTTTCAGCTCCAATTAACAGAACCCTGCCCGGCTGAGACCACACACAGCCTGTCCCAGCCTCCCTGCCGCCAACCCACGGGCCCGCCACCTACCCGGCGGCCGCGGCACGACCGCGGGCACACTCCCAGGGCCGGGGACACCAGGCGGGGCAAAGCCTCTCGGTTTCGGGCTCGCTTTCTGCAGGCGCTGTGAACGCTGCTCATGGGGGTACAGTACCTGTGGCGCATGTCCGCGGCCCGGCGCCAAGGGGACAAAGGCCTTTCGGCGGCTCCGTACCGGCTCGGAACACTCGGGCTCAAGGTGCGGGCGATCCCGCTGAGGGAGAGCCGCCGGCCACCCGCTGCCCGCTTCAGCCGAGACGGGACGGGCGGATCACGCAACACACCCGCTCCGCCCGCTGGTTGTTACTTGGCACGCGGCGCCGCCATGACACCCGGCCTCCCCCGTCTCCGCGCGTTCTCGGCGGGCCTCGCGAGAGGGACGGCGCGGGCCGCTGGACAAACGGCGACGGCGCGCGACGCGTTGCCGCGCAACGCCGGAGCGACCGTTGGAGGGTGCTGCGCCATGGCCAGGCTCGTGCTGGCAGGTGAGGCGCCCCAGACAGGTGCGCGCGTAGCGGTCGCTCCGCTAAGCAACCTCGCCCCCCCTTCGGCCTCTGGGGAGCACGCGGTCGCAGCCGTCCCCTTGTCCCGTCGGTGAGGCTTCTGCAGCGCTGCTGCCGTCCCCCTCCCGGGGTAGCCTCCCCATCCGCTTCAGCGCTGGCTGAAGAGACTGTTTCACCTCCCAGTTTATCCTTTCGTTGCTGGCTCATATGCTTGTCCTGTTACTTTATGGGAACTCATGGGATGCCGGTTACATGACTTTTTAAATTGGAACAATTAAAAAAAAAAAAAAAAAAAAAAAAAGTTTGGCCTCTTAAGACCTGATCAGTCAATGTCACAAAATCTTGATTTGTGGTGGTGTCACTGCGTTCATAGGTAAGGCAAACTGCCCTCACTATGCCAAAGCTGAACTCCTGGCTGACTATCTCCAGACTAATTTACCAGACTTCAGGGTTCACAAGATCACTCAGCACCCTGACAAATGGGAGGTAAGGGATTTAAAATCAAGTCCTTGGTAGATGCTCCAGTACTCTACAAAGCAACATATGTGCTTATCAGTAGGATGTCTCTTCTCTCCTGTATTAGTGTTTAGATATGAGGTAGATGTGCTACAGAAGCAGGTTTGCTATGACAGCCAGCCAGAGGAAAACTTTGAATGTTGTGAGAGACTGGCATTCTCATAAGTCTTGGGCCAGTCTAAAGCTGTTTTGTCAGTAAGAAATTCAAGTTTTTTGTTTTTTGGTTTTTTGGGGTTTTTTTTATTATGTATAAATGGCTGCTCAGCCTGTAAATCTGCACACTGTGATTGCATATGTCTTCAGAGTCATTACTTTGTCGAGCATTTCTGGCATTCAAGTATGAAATTAAATTTCACATATTTGGTTACAATGGGGATGGGCCTTTCAGAGTACTTTTGTTGTAGACATGTTGCCATATCTACACAGTAGTCCCTATAAAGAACTGAAAAAAATGCAGTATTACTTCACGAGATAGACAGTACTATGGTGTTTATTACCTCTTATATTTTGCTTGACACATCAGCCAAATAGCTTGAACAGTTTTGTAAAGAGCAGTTAACCTCTGCAAAGCACTTACCTTCTGTGGCTAAATAGGAAGTCTCAGATTGCTCCCTGCTCCACAAAATTGCTATCTTCAGTACCACTAAGACAATTGAGCAAAATCAAGCAGAAGCAGGACTTTTTGCTCTCGTGCTGAGGTATCACAGCATATCACCACGCCTTGCTTTGTGTTATTCCCCCATTTTGTGCACACTGGTAAGTTAAGTTTTGAAGCACCTTGTAATTGTGTATTGAGAGGAAATAATAAGAACATTTACAGCTCTAACGTTTGTTATTAAATGTGAAAAAGTATTAAAACCTTTTGGCGGGGATGTTTACATTAGCAGTGGCTTCGTGACATTTGTGAAATGAACAGATGGGAACACAGACAGTCTCCTATCATTTGGAGAGAACTATTGGACCGTGGAGGGAAGGGTCTGCTTCTGGGAGGAGTTAATGAATTTCTGGAATATGCTCAGGTAATGAGCTGCCTTTAATACTGTAAATCCATCTTTTACATTTTCTTACAATGTTGTTCTTTATTCCTCCTTCAAAAGTAAAATAAAGCTATCCTTTCTAATGTTACCTTTCTGTGTTTGGATTGTCATCTGATTAGAGATCATCCTTTTTGTTCTTAGCACTATTATGGCATCACCTCGATGATGTTGACCGAGGAAATGTTAGACATTGCTGAGGAGAACCTGCATACACACATTGAAATTGAAAAAGAGGAGGAAGAGACTCAAAGTCTTACCAAACCTTTGCAGATCTGGATTACCAGGTGAGAGTAAAAAGAATATCTATGAAGTTCACTTAGCTTCAGAAGAATGCTTTTTTTTCCCTATCATATAACAGGTGTAACCATCTGTAGTTGTACACAAAACCCTGTAATTTGCTAGTTCGAGTTAGATTCTGTGCCCCTCACTATGAGCATTCAGTAAATAATTCAGAAATTATTTCTACTTTTGTTAAGTGAAGGATGTGAACGGGCAATATTTAGACCCCAGATCACCTTAGGGAGAAGCAAGTTGAAAAAAAAAGCTTACCAGATAAGATAGGAATTTTGTAGCACAGCTATCTTGCATTAAATGTTTTTGGAAATATTTAAATAAATAAGGCTCTTGCAGCTTCAGAAATTTCTGTATTTCTAGTAGTCCTAACAGAGTACCTGGAAAAAGCTGTGGTTCTTTAAAGACACCAATTTTTAAGTGAAAGTGTCAACTGAAATGTATATATAGGATGAAAAACCTTAAAATGAAAGGAGAACCCAACTATTTTAATTTTTAACCTGATAAAATGACAGAAAGAGCAATAAAGGATCCAAGCTAATGGTCTATTTAGACATAATCAAATACGAAAGAAAGATCTCTATTTATGTAATACTTCCAAACAAGCAGTGGTTAGTCATAAACTATAATTTTTCTCTATCCTTCTCTTATCAGTGCATCAACTCCAATCTGTTATCAGCTGATCCCTCTGCTAGCAAGTGGACAAGTGTTTGGGATGACCACAAAAATCAGTATTCATTTGCTTGACACTGACCAATTTAAGGAAGTTCTTTGCAGTGTTGTAATGGAAGCTGAAGACATGGCATTCCCACTCCTCCACAGTATTTCAGATCACACTAAAATAGATGAGGCTTTTATTAAAGCTGATATTATCATTGTTCTTGATGATGTCCTCTTAAACTGTGAAGTCCAACCCCTTGAGAACTACATCAGAGAAGTGGGTGAGATCTGTGAAGCGTATGCTCCCCTGATTGAGAAGAATGCCCAGAGTGAGGTCAGAGTAATTTCATCAGGAAAAACCTTTGTAAACCTCAAGGCAATGATGATTATGACATACGGCCCATCCATTAAGCCTGAGAATGTCATTGCTGTTGCAACACCCTGGGAAAGTGCAGTGAAAGCCATGCTAGCCAGGAAGCTGAGTATGAACGCAGAAGGTGAATATTTATATATTCTGGTAGAGTTGGGGAATTCAGTGGGCGGACACCTTTGAGAGTACATATTTCACTGCAGAACACAACTGATGCGTGTGCAGAAACACAAGCACAGCAGTGCTTGAATTGATTTGCTAACCAGAATGCCAGGGTATGACTGAGCAAATACTCAGCCAGCGTGTGACTAGCAGGTGCTGCCATTTCTCTGCGCTTACCACTGTCAGGATCCATGCCTGATCCCATCAATGTCCCTTCTTTTGCTAATCCTTAGTTGCAGCCCTGCCATTCTAGTGTGTATAACATGCTGGAAATACACTAAAGACTGAGCTGCATTGCGGATCAGGATCTAGGAATTCAGGATTGCATTTGCATGCCACAGCACATTGTTATTTTGGAGATTCACAAACTAGCTGTGAATAAACACGACAACATACTGCTGTGTAGACAGTGAGAGTGTAGTAGCACTGTGTTGTAGTAGTTTTCTTGGGTTAATTAGCTTTCTTTCTCAGGTCAGCTGTTATAGCTTGATTATGTTTGCGCAGTCCTGCATTGCATAGCAAAGGTGTGCTGCAACAGCCTGCTCAGCACCAGGATTCTTTCAATGTTGCAGGGGTAGGAACTGGTCACCAATGACAAGTCTAGATATTTTGGACCCGAATAAAATAGAAAAGTAAGTTAATAGGCTGAATAGCCTATCAGCAGGTTATTTGAAAAGTTCCTTTTGCATCATAGCAGGAAGTTTTGCGGGTTTTTTTTAATGTTAGACATTCTATATTTGCACATACAGAATTTTAAAAGGAACATTGCTGTATGTTTGTAGTATGATTTGTTTTGTTTTTTAACAGCTAAGTATTTACTAGGTTTTGTCAATTACATACAATAACATAATATAAAGTTCCTTTTTCAGCTTATGATGAGGTTTTGTATCGTTTGGAGAACCTTGTTGCATTTTTCAGATAAAATCATTCCTACTATCAAGGCAGGAGACTGAATTGAAGAATAATTCATCCTGAAAGGGACTTCTGTAGGTCATCTAGTCCAGCCTACATTGTGAAAGTATTTGTTTGTCCCTTATTAATCTGTATTTTGCTGTGTTACAGGAGTTAAAGACGTGATTGTCTGGGGCAATATTACTGGCCGTAAACACATTGATTTGTCACATGCAAAACTTTATGGATGTGACTCTGCTATTTGGGGCCCAGCTGATTTTCCACATCCTGTGTTGAATGTGATTTATGATAGGTACAGTACAGATTATTTTTTTTTTAAGTAAAACTAAATAACTGTTTTTAATCTATGTTCATGTGAACTGTGTAATAAACATCAAGAAAGGTTTTTGTTTTCAAGATTTGTCTTTACTGACAAGCATTGTACATAAAGGAAAACTCAAGTTGAAGTATTTGCTCTGCAAGAGAAGTTAAGTAGTTCCTAGTGCTATACATAGTTCTGACTCTCCTGCCATCTTTGTTTATAACTATATTTTCTGCATATTAAGTGTATTTCTCTGCTATCATATTATGAGCGGCATATAAAAAGTAATGGATGTCCTGATAGTGACTTAAATGTCTAGTATACAAGAAGAAACTTTGAAATAATACTAAACATGTCTGCATCTTGAAGTACCCGAATTCCATTGCACATACAGCCTGAGCACACTAATGTTGATGGTTTCCCAAGCCAGACAATTTGTTAACATATGGAAAAAGGATACTTGTCAGCTAGGTAATTTGTGGAAAGAAAAGTAGCAAAGAAAGGATGGGTGCAGCAGGAGGGCAGCAGATGGAACATGTCCTCAGGCCTGGCTATATGGAGGTCCCACTCTGATCTAGTGGGACATTTAGTGGACAGCAAATATTTCTTCTGTTCTATACTTGTACTGTGACTAACACAGGGTGATTATGATTCATGGATGGCTTTTACATGAGACAATAATACATAAAAATAATAGCAGAGGTTATGACTTGAGTAAATGACCTAAATGTCATAGAGCCATCTTTTGAGCCACGTTTTTGTTAGACCCTGTTTTTTCTGGTTTTAAGTGTCCTGCCTTCAGTAATGAAGTCTGAATAAGGTTTGACTGTTTTCTTCCCTCAGGTTTCGTTCTTTTTTTTTTCCTCTAGAAAACTACTATTCCTTCAGTCATCATGGGTTTTTTTGCCTCCTTTTTTTTTCCCTCCTTTTTTTCTTGGTAGTGAATGGATCCATTCAGAATTTCTATCTGCACAGAGTTCACTGAGTTCCCGGATCTGTCGATGTGTAGGAATGTTACCTGCTCATGCGATAGCCACTGTACTGAGATACTGGTATCATGGCTCTCCTCCTGGAGAGGTTGTTTCTGTGGGAATACTTAGTAAAGGTAAATCTACTTTTGCTTCACGTATTCTCTTGTAGCTTTCCCCTGTATCTATAGTGTAATTTTTTAAGCAAGATCTTTAATTTAATAAAAGCTTGTAAATCAAATCATGATATAATGGGAGACAGAGGTTTTTTCAACGTAAGAACCTCCAAATTTAAGAAATTATTCTCTGCAGTGCTTGTGAATTGATACTCACTTCTTACAAGTACCTCTTAGATTAATATTGTCTTGTTGCAGTTTGTCTCTTTGTCTTTTAGTTTAAATGCTTTTCTGGTGTATGTGTTTTGTACAAGGACTCTTTATAGTTCTTAGGGCCTAAGATAAAAAAGCATATTCATCTTGTGTAGTTGTGTGGACCACTAAATGAAATGTTTCACAATAGCCATTTAACCCTTGTATGAAATGAAAAATTATTTATTCTTCCCCTTTCTAAGATGTACAATTGTTACAGCAGTTGTGTTACAGCATAGGAAAGACATGGACTTGTTGGAGAAGGTCCAGAGGAGGGCCACAAAAATGATCAGAGGCCTGGAACACGTCTCCTATGGAGAAAGGTTGAGAGAGTTGGGATTGTTCAGCCTGGAGAAGAGAAAGTTTCAAGGAGACTTTATTGTGGCCTTTCAGTAATTAAAGGAAGCCTATAAGAAGGATGGGGAGGATCTTTTTAGTAGGGTCTGTTGCAGCAGGACAAGGCGTAATGTTTTTAAACTAAAATAGACTAGCTATAAGGAAGAATTTTTTACAATGAGGGTGTTGAAACACTGGAGCACATTTCCCAGAGAAGTGGTAGATGCCCCATCCCTAGAAGTATTCAAGGTCAGTTTGGACTGGGCTCTGAGCAACCTGATCTAGGTGAACATGTCCCTGCTCACTGCAGGGGAGTTGGACTAGATGATGTTTAAAGGTCCCTTCCAACTCAAACCATTCTATGAAACATGTACATCTAACTAAAATACAAAATTACAGTAAAATGGGAACTCTTTAGACTTTGAACTGTACACTGGAAAAGGCAGTCTCCATTCATACTAAGATTGTACAGCTGTGGATTTTTGCAGGCCTGTATAATTTAATATTGACACTGGTAAGGAAACGTTTTTAATAAAAAATAATGTTTGGGTCATTTTTTCCATCTTCTTCAGGTGAATTTTGTGTTCCTGAAGGAATTATCTTCTCTATGCCAGTGAGGTTCCAGAATGGTAACTGGGAGGTCATGACAGAATTAGATATTAATGAAACAACTCAAGAAGTTCTGGGACACTTAGCCCATGAGCTGATTCAGGTGATGATTTCTTATATCTAATAGGATGCCCATTCTGCAAGCTACCCGTACATTGCAACATAACTTTGGATACTTAGTTCTTTATTCCAGATGTTAGAATCATAGAATCATTAGGGTTGAAAAGGACCTCTAGGATCATCAAGTCCAGCCTTCATCCTAACATCTCTCTATCCATTAGACTGTAGCCTCAAGTGCTACGTCTACACCTCCAGGGAGGGTGACTCCACCACCTCCCTGGGCAGCCTGTTCCACTGCCTAACCAGTCTCTCAGTAAATAATTTCTTCCTAATATCTAATCTAAACCTCCCCTGATGCAACTTGAGGCCATTTCCTCTCGTTTTATCATTAGTAATTTGGGAGAAGAGATCAACACCAGCCTCACTACAACCTCCTTTTAGGTAGTTGTAGAGAGCAATAAGGTCTCCTCTCAGCCTCCTCATCTCTAGACTAAACAACCCCTCAGCCTCTCCTCATAAGGCATGCTTTCCAGACCCCTCACCAGCTTCTTTGCCCTTCTGTGGACCTGCTCCAGCATCTCACTGTCCTTCTTGCACTGTGGTGCCCAAAACTGGACACAGTACTCAAGCTGTGGTCTCACGAGTGCTGAGTACAGGGGCACGATCACCTCCCTACTCCTGCTGGTCACACCGTTTCTGATCCAGGCCAGGATGCTGTTGGCCTTCTTGGTCACCTGGGCACACTGCTGGCTCATGTTCAGCTGGCTGTCAACCAAAACCCCCATGTCCTTTTCCACCAGGCAGCTTTCCAGCCACTCCTCCCCAAGCCTGTAGCATTGCCTGGGGTTGTTGTGACCAAAGTGCATGACCTGGCACTTGGCCTTATTAAACCTCATCCTATTGACCTCAGCCCATCACTCCAGCCTGTCCAAATCCCTCTACAGAGCCTTCCTCCCCTCAAGCAGATCAACACTCCCACTTAATTTCATGTCATCTGCAAATATACTGAGGGAAGAGTCCACCTGTCCAAGCCATGAGCCACCAGCTTCTCCAGCAGATGCTGTGGGGAACGGTGTCAAATGCCCGACTGAAGTCCAGGTAGGCAACATCCACCACTCTTCGCTCATCCACTAGGCGGGTCACCTGATCATAGAAGGAGATCAGGTTGGTTAAACAGGACTTGCCCTTCATGAACCCATGAAACAGAACAATTCATCAACCTCTTCACCCTGGTTGGGTGGTCTATAACAGACTCCCAGCAGGATATCTGCCCCGTTGGTCTTCCTCAACTTTGCCCATAAACATTCAACTGGTGCGGCGTCACACTTGTTGACTTCCATGCAATCAAAACACTCCCTAATATAAAGAGCCACCCCACCGCCCTTTCTATCTTGCCTATTCCATTTGTAGAGCTCATAGCCATCCATTGGAGCACTCCACTCATGACAGTCGTCCCAGCATGTGTCTGTAATGGCGACTACATCATGGCAGTTGTGGTGCACAATGGCCTCCAGCTCCTCCTGCTTGTTACCCATGCTGCATGCATTAGTATAAAGGCACTTGAGCTGGACTAACAACTTCATTCCCAGCAATGGCCTGCCACCTTTAGGCTCAACTCTAGTGGACCCAGTTTTATCCCTTTCCCCCTTCAGACCTAGTTTAAAGCCCTTTCAATGAGCCCAGCCAGCTCCTACGCAAGGATTCCTTTCCCCCTTTGAGACAGATGAACTCTGTCTGTCGCCTGCAGATCCCGTGCAGTGTAAAGCTCCCCATGTTCAAAAAACCCAAAATTCTGTTGATGGCAGCATCCTCTCAGCCACATGTTAATCAGGTGGGTCTTCCTTCCTCTTTCAGTATCCATCCCTGCCCCTGAAGGGATTGAAGGGAACACCACCTGGGCTCCCAAGACCTCAAGCGATCTCCCCAGGGCCCTGAAGCCTTTTTCAATTGTTTTCAGTTTTCTCTCCATAACATCATCATGAGCAAGCTGGATAACCAATAGAGGGTAATAGTCTGATGGCCACACCAGACCAGAGAGTTCCCCAGTAATACCTCTGACCCTGACCCCAGGGAGGCAGCAGACTTCCCTGTGGTGTGGATCTGGCCCTCGGTTCCCCTCAGAGTCGTCAGCTACAATTACCCTCCTTTTTTTCTTGTTAGAGCTAGTTAGACATACAAACTGCACACATGCATTTATGCATGATAAATACTAGGTATTTATAAGTGTAAGGTAGTATTTTTCTATTGAAATGAACAGATGACTGTTCTATTGCCCAGAAAGGAAATTATAAAATAAATTTACCTGTATAAGTGTAGAATTTACATCCCCAAGTTCTACAGGCTCTGTGCAAAATGGAAATACTTGCTTTAATTTGTTTCTACATTCCATTCTACTGATGGTAATTTTGCTTGTGTGGCATTCAGAGTAGTTCTGTGCCAGGAGACATATATTTTGGAATATTTATGGCTGTGACTCAGCATGAATAAAGGCCAGATTTTACTAGCACTAGAGATTTTCAGAAAATACAAAATCAGTGAGCAGTAATTTCATCATCAAATTCTTGTCACTTAATAAGACAAAAAGAATTTTATTTGACTAAATATTAAAATACTAAAAAGTCTGGTCCTAAACTCTTCATTCTAGCTTCAGTCAGATATTGTGATCTTCAGTCATACTGGCAACACATAATGATTATTTTATTTTAACATATTTTAAGTTTGTGCTAGAAATTACAGTGGGTTAAAAGAATGGGTGATATTAAAATTGTTGGCTTGTGTTTGGTTTTTTTTCCATTTAGGAAAAGCTTATTGCACTAAAGGAAATAAAAGAAATGCATCCCTATGGAGCTGATAAAATCACTAAGAGTGAAGGTGGGTTTTTCTCACTGTAAAAGATGACATCATGTTTTAAGTGGGAATTTAAGGAATGGATTCTTATTTCATGTCCTTTTCATTTAAAATTGATATAAAATCCTTCAGGAAGGAACATAAATAACGAGTGTTTGTCAGCACTGTCCTGACCATGTGTGGGGCGTGGGGATAGGAAGGGCAAGACTGCATGGGAGCAAATTTGTTTTGATAAGTTTCTTTGTGTCATTCACAGATCATGAATATAAAAGCTGAGCATGACACATTTTATCTTATGTTATTAGTTATATTTACTAATAATAAATCTTTTTAACCCAAGTGACTATTATTAGAAAAGCACTTTGACCATATGCCTTGCTAGATATTTTTGAAGCTATTCTTTGCTATACTTCACTCTTTACTATCTAGAAATAATTAGTTGAATTTCTAACAGAGGAAAAAAATATAAATGGGAACTCAAACTTCTTATTTTTCTGTTCGTTACAGTACCACACAGTTCATTCAGTATCTTTAGTCTATGAGTCAGAAGAAGAAAAGGTTGAGACACCCAAAGACTCTTTGAAAAAAGAGATATTCCTACTTTCTATAGTGAAAGCAATCTCAGTAAGTGGCAGCCACATCTGCTACTTCTTCAATTACAATAGATGAAAGATCTTTTAGAGATCCCTTGTTAATGACACACCAAGTTTATAGTGACAAGTTTTAAATGCACAGGGATATGAGAAATTTCAACTAAAAATCTATAGAACAACTCCAATATCCCTTCCAAATATTTAGGACCATGTGAGAAAGCTATAGACTACATGATAACTGTCATGGCAAAACTCTGAATCCACAACCTACTTTTCCCATGCAGAATAAAAACAGCACATCTTCTCCCAAGGCTTTCTGTGATGCTTTTCCTACCTATTTTGCTTTTCAAGTTCCCTGTCCTCTTGAGATTATATCAAGGAAAGAGGAATCATTGATCAAAATAAGAACATATGAAGTGTGGGGTTTGGGGTTTTTTCTCACATTTTCCTTATTCTCAGGTTCTGAAATCCCTGCATTTTCACAATGTTCTAGCCATTTCTTTCTACTTTTAGGTCCTACACAGGACCTGGTCAGATTTCTTTCTCCCTTCCTTCAAATTCTTTCTAGTACTTTTGTATCAGCATTTACCATACTATGAACTGTTCTTCTCCATAAGGGCAGGCTGAAGAAGGGAGAAACTGCTTGATGTCCGGCTTGATGCCTTTAGTGATCACATAAGACTTTTTATTATCTGTGCTTGTTTCTCATGAAGGGACTACAGACACAATATGATTTTCTTGATAAATGCAGAGTTTAATGATTCCACTAACCATGACCATGATTAACCCAGACAGGAGATTCCTGGTTAGATAGGAGTGTCCTTCCCTGTCTGCTCTCTACTTGCATGGCACTGCTTTTCTGTAGAGCTGTCCCATTCCTCTTGTGGCTGCTTTAAACACTAAGCAGAGGGCCTTTCCATGGCTAGAAGCTACCTGCTCAGTTATGGCTTGCTCTTCTGACATTGGTGTCAGGTGCTGTACTATTCAAGTATTACCAAAGTGCCCTGCTTATCTTTTTTTCATGTGGAAGCATTTTAGGAGATCATCAAAATTATGTACTCTTTTTGCTTATTTTACAGAGATGGAAACCTTGCCTGCTGGCTCACTTTAGCCAGAATTGTCTGGAGGAGAAAATGCTGAAAATTCCCATATTAAAACAGTGTTTCCATTGGTCAAAAGAGCAAGCTACAAAGAAATCCTGAACATTGGCATAGCTTTTACCGTAACTTCGTCCTCAAATATCTGGGAATCTGTAGGCAGAAAAACATTTCAAATACAGTGAATATAACATTCTTAATCTGGAGATAAAAGCAAACTTCCTACTGACTTTAATGAGCCTAGATTTTCATTTACATTTAAAAAATTATTTCTTCAGACTAATAACTTGTTTCAAAAACATTGTTTAATGTCTGAAACATTCATGCTCAGCACTGGTGAGGCTGCAGCTTGAGTATTGTGTTCAGTTTTGTGTGCCACAGTATAAAAGAGACACTGAAGTGCTGGAGCAGGTTCAGAGAAGTGCAACGAAGCTGGTGAGGGGTCTGAAGAAAATGACTTCTGGGGAGCACCTGAGGAACCTAGCATTGTTTAGAGGTGAGGAGGCTGAGAGGAGACCTTATAGCTCTCTACAACTACCTGAAGGGAGGTTGTAGTGAGGTGGGTTTTGGTATCTTCTTCTAGGTAACCAGTGATAGGACAAGAGGAAATGGGCTTAAGTTGCACCAGGGTAGGTTTAGGTTGAATATTAGGAAAAATTTATTTACTGGGAGAAAGGTGAGGCATCGGAACAGGCTGCCCAGGGAGGTGGTGGAATCACCATCCCTGGAGGTGTTAAAAAAATGTGTAGATGTGGCACTTCAGGACATGGTTTAGTGGTCATGGTAAAGTTTAGCTGACTTGATGGTCTTGAAGGTCATTTCCAACCTTAATAGTTCTATGTTTCTATATTATGACAATTTGAGCAAGATTGTCACACATGGAGTAGCAATTTTATAACTCCAAATTCTCCTGTCAGATGTAATGAAACACAGTACTCGTGTAAAAATATATATCCTCAGGCAAAACTGATTTTTTAACACAAAAACTTAAGTGCATGTATCTTCTTAGTGACAAGATAATTTTTGTCTCCATTTTTTCATTTATTTCATGAGTTTCATAGGGATACTCATATGTTTTAAGTCAAACATGCAATTTAACTCCTTGTCTAAAGAGGGTTCTTGAGGAGTCACTTTCACTTGCATGTTTTTGGTGTCTTAAAAGATGGACTGTGTTAAATACTATTGTACTTGCTTTTTTTTTATGAGATGTGAGTGTTTAAAGAAAAATAAGTTTCCTGGTCTTTAAATCAGATACATATATGTTGGAATAAATTAATTTTTTTTCTGTTCAAGTGGATGTTTAAACTCTGAACAGGAGTAGACTTCTTCTTACATGAGGAAACGAAGAGTTGTTTGTTATTTATCAGCTGATGTGGACAGAATGAGGAGGGGTGTCTCACTTGTCTTAGAAAGAGGAGCTCTGAAAGCTGCAGTATCACAGGGGAGCTGGAAGAGTGGTTCTTATGTGAAATGTAAATGGGAGAAGCAACATTTATAGGACCTGAGATATTGTTACACGTATTTTTATGGAAAAGTTCATATGGGAGTGGCAGAGGCAGGTGTTGTAAAAAGTCTTGAAGAAAGGGATTAAGATTCAATCATTCATTTCACAATGAAGTCGTCTCCAAGGTATTAGTTTCTACCAGTGTAGGCACAGAAACTTGGTGGAGGCTCTGAGGAGCATCTGGAGGCAGATGTCTCAGGAGATCATCTACCTGGTTTGTTCCATAGCTCTTTCTCCAAAACAGGAGAGGAAAATTTAGCTTCTGTAAGTTGTATTTACATTTGTGGGGTTTTTTTTCTGTATGGAATTTGATTTGGCAGTCTTTTACTTTTTAAATTCTTTTATTCTACCCGTGGAAATAGTAGTTCAAACAGACTGTGATTCAGCATGAACACGGCACAGCTGTTAAGGAGAAAGAAAGGAGCTGTTTCTTCAATATGTAAGCAGGCTTACTGAGTCACTACCTGAAAAACACAGGCAAAGAATTTCTTCTCAGAGACTGGGAGGAGAAAGATGAAACAAACAAGTGTCTCTTGTATCCTAAATTATTCTAATTACATTTGCCTAGTGGCCTGCAAGGAAATTCAGGTCTTTCCTCATGGAAGCATAATAAAATAGAAAAGTTTCTTTTCCTTGCTTTTGCTTAGGAGAGAAAGTATAAAAATAATATGAAAGTAAAAATATGGTAACATATTAAAAGTTGGTTGCAGTTGTAACACAGTGATTAACATCACTAGGTTTGGATTTTCTGTAAGTAATAAGTAATTTCTGGTAGGTGTTTTCTCATGAGTTTCTGAGTAATGCTATGTACACATGATATTCATACCTCCATGTTAGAGTAACTGTTCACTAATTTATTAAAAAGGGGTTTAAGATAAATGTATCTGTCTTCCAAATGTTATATATATTCTGCATAAATCCTGGCATTTAGGTATACTGAAGAATGTTTAAGCTTTCTGGTTGGTCTGAACAATTCTTATTCTAGGATGTTGCCACCAGGACTTACTACTTTTCCTCTTTGTGTAGTTGCACTATTTGTTACAGCACCCTGTGCTTTCTGCATTGTGCCAGCTTCCACCTCATTTTCAGTCTCTATAGCAACACTTTGTCAGCAGCTGGGAGATGCTTAGTAAAGGCCCCTCAATTTAGAAATATTGCACTCCGACCATAAGAAAAAAATGCTTTGAAACAAAGATCAAAGAAGTTTTATCTTTAATAATTCAGCATATTTATTACTAATTAATTAGTGTTCTCTGTTTTGACTGCTTAGACAATTACCTGATACTTTGATCTGGGCCTTTGCCAGGCATTTGTTGTGAACAGCATTCATTTAAAAGCAAAACCTTTAGAACTGTGTTTTGAAGTCAACTTTTAAGTGATATAAAACTACTGGACTTCTCTGGCAGCGTTGACTGACTTCTGGGCCTTTAGTAAGTAGCTGAGAGAAAGGTAAGCACTGTTACTATATTTAAGAGGAGACAATAATTTCAGCCTTTGAAAACAAAGTAGAATGTTTTCACCCTTCACAGGAAATAAAAGTAATTGTAGTTTAGTTTATGCATTTTTAAAATGTTGATAATATGCTGTCTGGTTTCAAAAGAAGGAAGGCCTCTGTGATCAAGTCAATTGATCTGTTGAGATATCTGCCTTACTTGATCTGGTTTGTCTTTCTCTGTACTTTATTATGTAGCATTCATAGAATGTGTTTTATTTGCTAAAGAACATATTCCGAGAACCTGTACAGGCAAACAAAATACATCTAAGTAATCAGACATTACTTTTCTTGCACATTCCAATAGGATTCAAGAATAAGGATACTATTGTTCTGCACAGAAGAGTATTTGTATTAATGGGATTGGCATTTATAAATATAAAAATTAATTTCCCATTCATTTGTCATTTTCTTGTGTGTGCAAGTGTTTTTAATTATTAATATAGGGCACTGATGGAAATAGTGTATAAATGAGCAGTTAGTTCAGATTTGATGTCAGGCAGATACCGCTTCTACTTCCATATCATGTTCATTATAAAATACATATCCTAACACTGAAGTAGGTCCTGTTCATTTCACCCAAGCACTCCCACTGCAGTCAAGATCTGGACTCTCCATAGAGTTTTGAGTATAAAATCATAGACTGTACATATGTTAATAATGCCTTTCATAACTTCTTTGAGCAAGGGTCCATGGGTATAATGTTATGACATTGCACATTGACAGCCATAAACGGATACTTAATTTTGAGACCATGAATACCCTAGTACGAGGATATAGCATGTTTATCCAGTATGGGTAATTTAAAGGTTAGACTTTTTGCTATACTGGATAGAGAGCTTGTGATCTTACGGTATCAAGTATTAATAGATTACACATGCTGCATAACTTGGTGAAGTCAGTGGATCTGTTCTTATTTGAGTGAACAAATTATAATGAATTATTCTAATTTAAGTGAGTTTAACGTGTTTTTGTATTCATCCTCTTGCTTTATATACCTTTGATGGAGAGAAAAAAAAAAAGGAAGAAAACATGAGGCAAGTGTTTGCAAATCTGTCTTTCAGGTTGCTACATGTAGCTTTCACTAAACAATTATGTTTAATTAATTGCTTTGAATTTTTTGCTTTCAATGATTTCTCTACATTGAGTTTTCTGTCAAGCTATGCAGAGGCATATACTCCTGCACTTATTTTAGGTGTACTAGTATAAGCAAAGTTGCATGCCTGGGTAAATGCTGGGAAGAACTGCAGTCTTGCAGAACCCAGGTTTGAGTCAAACCTCTAAACCTTAGTAAGGGAGAAAATAGAAAAATAGTGGAAAAGAGGCATAGTGGTATTTCATTTAAAGAACTTCAATAAAAACTGTGATGTTGTAGTCTTTAATTAGGAAGTTATAAAAGCAAATCTGTATCCCATCATTTTAAGTATTTATAGGTTATTTAGAGACTGAAACATGAAGATACAGCTTTTGCCACTTAAAATATTGAGAAGCATATTTATGGTACACTCGATAATTATAGATCATTGAATATTTATTCTTCATTATTGTCCAGTATTCTGTCATGTTTATGACAAATGATCAATGACTCACTGGAATAATGTAATGAAGTGGATATTTGGATAAGTTCAGATTTAATACCAAATGTATTATCTAAGTTTTAGATAGTTTCCAACTATTTAATTTTTATTTATTCAAGGAAATTTCCTTCTTTTCCCCACTATAAGTCATATATATGGCCTTTGGAAGTTTGTGCAACTTAGATCTGTTATACCTAATCTTTTTCAACCCTCATATTAACTGAAAGACATTAATATTTATATTTTTATGTTCAAAATATACTGTGGTTTAGAATATTAATGAAATAAATCCTGAGATGAGACATTCAGTTTCTGTTATTATCAGGGACATAAGTACTTTTGCTTTCAGGATTGTGTAAAGAAGTAGATTTGTTGTTATGCTTCCTTTTTCCCTTCCCAGCTCAAAAAGAAGTAATGTCAGCTCAGCTGAAAACTTTACTTCTGTTTGAAAATTTTAGAAAATAGACTTGGGAGCAATTGCAATCAATGAATCTTGGGAAGAGTCTGGTATGAAGGTATGCCCTCTCTGACCTGAAATTATACACTACTGACTATAGTAATCTTGTATGTAAGCACCAGATTCTTCAGAAGTGAAAGATCCCATTTCCTGTACTTAAAACTGTTTTGGGGACTGTTTTCTTGCTGATAGAACTTTACAATTACTAGAGTTAGCCCTACTTTATGCTGAGCAGAGAGCATGCAATTTTCTGGAGTTTTTCTGCACTTGGCACCAAAAATGTTTTATGTAATTCTGTTTCATTTCACTTCTTAAATGCATCCAGTAAATATTTCATATTACAAGGTTTGATTTGAATGGTTTGATATGTCTCTGTCTAGAAAATGTGTTTTTTCTGTTTTGGTTTATTTCATTATAGAACACCAAATGCCTTCTGTTCATTTCAAATGGATCCAGACTTGCAGGGTAAGGATTTTTCTCATTTTTTCCTAACTTTTTTCAAGAAACATTTCTGTGTCTGTCTGAACAGAAACTACTGAATTATAATGAAGTCATGTGACTTTCAGAATCTCTGTACTGTGGCACATAAATGACAAATTACACAGCTGTCATGTCCTACCTTTATTTTTGCATCTGTCCTGGCACCTTCCTTGCCATTATCACCTTGGCTTATGAAATGGTCAGGCGCACAGGGACCATGTTCCCTAATGTATAATATATGATCATTTTTTTTCATATATTCTCTGATATGCATGAAGGATGGCCACAGACTCCCTGATAAGAGTGCAAAACCTTAACAGATCCTTCATCTGCTATATAACAAGTAGCACAAAATACAGAACTAGCAGGTAACCAGCTGGAGATGTCAGGAAACAATGCGGTTTTTTCTGCATGTGTAGGAATTCCTTTGCCAGCTTCTCAAAAAAGG
Source organism: Megaceryle maxima (assembly GCA_024605025.1). NCBI lineage: Eukaryota > Metazoa > Chordata > Aves > Coraciiformes > Cerylidae > Megaceryle > Megaceryle maxima. The sequence continues at coordinate 27,258 of JANHGN010015086.1, read as the reverse complement.
GCAGTGTTGGAGTTGGATCATGTGTATATTTCTGGCATTTGTATTTGAAAATAAGCATTTGAGATTTAACCCATAGAATACTGAAAACTGAGGGAGTCTTTCTGTTACTTTTAAAAGAGCTTTGGATCAGTTTACTGCAGAAAGGAAACTGATAAAGCATGGAAGTCAAAACTAATTTTTCACACTGTATGACATGGTAACACTACATCTCCAAACAATATCACAGAACATAGTATAACAAGAGCAGGACTAAACAGATGGTATGGCAGATATTGGCTTATTTCTGTATCTTAGCATCTGGGAGCCAGCAGAGCTTGTTATTTGCTCACTGTTAACATTAGTCTGCTACATTTGTGGGAACCCATTGCACACAGATTGGCTCATTTCCAGACTTAACAGGTAGAGAGTTTCATGAGTTATTTCTACTCAGTTATGCATATCTATTTCTTATTTTTACCTTAATCAACTGTAACTATTCCTCTCTGAAGTACAGAGACAAAGAGTCTCTGAGAACAAGAGGATAAGATGAATTTTTTTTTACTTTTTTTTTATTTTTTGTCTTGAAGTTCTAGGTATGTGTGTAAAGTATCAGGTATAGGTATTAAGTTCAGAAGTCCTGACTTCCCACTTCCCCCACTTCCTTACTTTCCAGAAGCTCTTGCTCTGGAAAATTGCTTATCTTCTGCAAGAGTCCCAGACGCTGATTGTGACAGAAAATTTGTTTAATGCTTGAAACAATGTGCATCTAAACAACAACCCTGCTGTGCAGACTGACAAACTGTTCCTTGTAGAAGAGCATCTCTAAAAAGTATGCATAGTACATATCCTATTTTCTAGTCCACGAATAGCCTTCACAAAGGTGTGCTCTCTATGTTAAATATCATTTTTATACTAATTGTGTCACCAGTTATAAGAAAAACAAAGCTACTGAAAAAAAGACATGTTTTTTTCATTTTTCAAGATTTTCCTTCAGAGTGTTGTGGGTTTTGATCAAGTACAAATTTAATTATTTTGATTTTTAGTTAAAACAATTTGGTTTTCTTTCCTGTTTTTGTTGTTGTTGTAGTTGTTTGTTTTGTTTTGAAATGAACCACTCTAATGTGGTTTTTTTCACAGAGGCTTTCAGTGATGTCCAGAGCTCCATCTACAGAACAGCCCTAAAACTATGCTCAGTACAAAGTCCGTGCCAGTGTTAGTAGCTGAAGAGAATCCTATGCTTTGACAGACAGAAGAATCTGTAAAAAATTGTCTTGCTGTCACAATTAGTTATTATGCTACTTTCCTCTCTCATTTTCCACCTACGGATGCATTACAAACACCTAAGAGCTAGATAGTACTTCAGATAGAAATTGATTTTTTTCCCCTTTTGAATATCAGTGGAAATATATTGGTAAAGCTCTAAAGGCATGGGATAATTGAATTATTATATCTGCAACACTGCTATGTAGCCACCACTGCTAATGATGAATCTTTATCTGCATGTTATTATTCTCTTTAAATGTCAAATTCTCATGTGTTTCTTAGGAACTGATTTATTGGAAATAACCAGGGATCATCAAAAATGCATTGACAGGCATTATTCTTAGTCATATATATATCAATAAGAAAAAAAATAAAGTATGATAGACAAGAAAACCCCTGGCTAGCACTCATTCTCTCTGTTTTTGAAGTGAGTAAGAATGCTGTGCAAGCAAAGAATTATGGAACAAAGCTTTGGTTACCTAGCTTTGCAATTACTGGATGTAAATTCCATTTTGAGCTAAAATGCAGGGAAATCTTGAATTTTCCACCTGAAACAGTCTGTTGCTGAAAATGGACAGCATTGCAAGTGAGGTCTTCAGGGTAGCACAGAAAAGATTACTAGTTTGTTGGCCTTAGCTGTATTTTTTTTTTCATTTGGGCATGCTCTTCTGTGAATGCATTTAGTCTGATCTCAGCCCTGACATGGTAGATCTGCCTGGTGCTGCATCACAGCACAGAAGTACCAATTTACACAGCTACTGCCTTTCATTAGCTCTGTTGCCTAGTACTTCATGTTTCCTCTAGGCAGTTACTCTACTCCTCCTTGAACACTGGATGCAAGAATTGCTCATGGGTTTCTAGGTTGAGATTCACTAGTGTCTCACAATGATATTTTCCCATCTGTGCTGGAAAGACCATAGGTGACATATTCTAGGTTCTCTGCTTCTTCAGCAATCTGCAAACTTTCAGTGTACTTCAGTCTTTCTCTTCTGATGTTAATTCTAATTAATCATCCCTCTATGGTACTGGATGTAGCTTTTAAGAAGCCATAGCTCTCTCTTCCCACTGCATGTTAGTTATACTATGGCACATTTATATTACAGCCTGTTTGCCCCTTCCTTGGCCATAGTGCTCCCCTTCTCTTTGTATTTTTGCATGAGGAGAAAGCTTACATAAAAACACAAATTGTTTTCACAATCCCAGGTGAGTTTTTTTCTGAAGTACTTAATAGTGTGTAGTTTTATGCTTTCTGTATGTAAAATGGAAGCTAGATCCATAATTTGGATGCAGTTAATCATGCTGTTTTCTTCCTATCTATCCCAAAATCACATCCAGCAAATTTTAGTTGAGCTGTTCTGCATTTGTAGCCTCATGAGTTTTGCTACATCCATAAACCCAGCAAGACCTTTCCCAGATTATTTCCTTTTTATGTTGCATACTGGCTTAGACTTCATTTTACAGACTTGTCTTAACTAGGAACTTCTAATAAAAAAATGTTGAGCTTCCATTCATGAAAAGGCAGGGATCTTCATTCACTTCTCCCTTCATTTTCCCACAGTAGATTTGATTGAAGTTTCTCTGATTCAGCACATCCTATCAAGTGAACAGAGACAGAGAGAAATGCAGATTTCTCTGAAAGTGCAGCAGATCTCTGGAATGCTGACAAAACTGTTCCAAAGGGTGAGATTAGAAAAACCAGGCCAGGTAGATCCAAGAGCTGCTGAATTCACATTGAGCCTGCTAACTGCTATGTATGACAGGTGAGAGGAAGCAAAAAGGTAAATCCATCATAAAGTAGTGTTAAATGTTGTTTCTTCCACCCTTGTAGTATTTCTATATGAAACTCTATCTGGTTAGTAAGGAAGCAGCACACAATGCATACCCTTCACATGTATTGTTTGTGAATAATGAATTAATTCACTAAAGGCAGGATTAGTTTGTGATTGTATCAGATTTAAAAGCCAAAGGCTAGGTTCATTGTAAATTTATTTACCACAGGTGAAATTATTCTGCACTACAGAAGAGCAGAGATAAGATTTTTACTGAAAGTGAGTGAGATGTAAGTGATCTTCAGGACTTCTTGAATCACTGTTCAGTAATAATATGATCACTACTGCTTAAGGTCACACATTATTAATTTTTTTGTACTTAAAAAAATCAATTAGGGCTAAGAATAATCTGGTGTATTATGAAACAAAGCTAGAAACATCAAGAGTATTTTGTAATTTGTGTACACTGTAGTGAAATCACTTAGAAGAATCTTCTTACCTGACTACATTCATCTTTTTTTCTGCCCCCCAGGGCAGGGTCTGTATCACCACATTAGGACAGTGTGACATTTATTTTTGCTGTAATTGCTTTTTAAAAAAATGTTCACAAGTTTCTTGCCATGCTTATAGGATTAGAAGTTGTTTTCTGTGATTTAATCATGTTTTCTCTGTAGAGAGCTGTTTTCCACTATCAACACTGGGAAGTGTTTCATGGCAAGAGCAGGAGGACTTTTCCATGTTTGTGTGGTGGTAGCTTACTTAATAAGCTTACATAAACCATTGTAAGGGTTTTTGGTTGTATACTTCAGCTTTGATCTTGGACTTTTTTCTATGAAAGTTCTGGAAAAACTGAATATACACATTCAAAAATATAGAAACATTTGACCAACAATTTCCCATGCAGCTCATACTTTAGAGACTACATTGCAGCTTTACAAGTATTTTCTGTAAAAATGCAGTTTATTTAAAGACTCTTGAACACAAGTTTATGTAATGATATTTTGAAGTGCAGTACTGCTTTACAAAAGTGATATTTTAAATATAGAATTCCAGGATTTCCTGATTGATGGTTTCCAATTCATGTCTGCTTTGTCTTCACATAAAGAAATGTTTTTTCATTAGCTGCTTATGTCACAAACTTGAGTTCTAAATTAAGCTACATTCTTTATGGTCTAAAGGTCAAAAGTAAAGTCCTGCATATATCCTTTTGATTAAATTGAGTTGCAGTAAAATTAAAGGGAAACAGCCAAGCTCAGTGCAGATCTGGGACCACTGATGATATAATACAAAAAACAGATTGTAATCCTCTTTCTTTCCATATTTTCACAAATGAAGGGCAAAAATTTTTTTTAGGACATGTTTTGTAAATGTAAAATTGTATTTCACTTGGAATGTGAGGTCTTTGAAGGAGATGCTGTCTTTTTGTTTTATGACTGCACAGTATCTTGAGCAGTTAACTCTAGTTATGTTCAGTGACAAAGAGTCCAAGACATAAACCACTAAAATGTGAGATCAGTTATATACATATAAAAGGATATGAGTTTTGAAGTTATCTTCCAACATCACAATATTATTTTCTTTAGAGGTTCCAGTTTACATGCTCATTGCATGTAGCATAACTTACTTTATTTTCCTAGATCTGGAACAGGTTATATCAAAACTAGATCCACTGCAACTGCCCTAATTGCCCTTTCAGGAGACACACTACTGGATAAATACAGAGGTGAGAAATGTATGCTTTTATACACTGCCTGAAGTATGGAACACTGAGAAAAAACTCCATTGTATTTTTTTTACTTTAGTTGAGAATACAGTTCTGCCATGCAAAAAGTAAATTATATTGACTGCTTAGTTGTAGAGAACAGATGATGCAGAAGAATAATTTCCATCAATGTTCATAGACATCTTTGCATAAAGAGTCTCAGAACAAGCCATTGATAATGTTTAAGATACACAGAGCTTAAAAAATGAAGGCTGAGTTCTACATGCCTAGCAGAAAAGAGCAGAAAACTCCTAGTGTTAAATTTTGTTCAATTAGAAAACAATTTTATGCATTTCATCCAGTAAGCTTTTAGAGCCCTTCTAACATTAGACAAAAATGCATGAAGAACTAATTAAAGAGTAAAACAGATAAAGGTAGCTCAGTCCAATGTGCAGCACAAAGATTTCTGCCTGGACTCCAGTTTCTTTCCTTTGGTTGTTTTCAGCTTTATTCCAGCTTTATGCTACCCCTGCTGGGAAGGTGGCCTTGATTACCTGTAGTGCCCTGAGAAGCCTACTGACAGACTTAAATCAGGTAAGAGCACTGCTGTGATGTTACACAAAAGATCTTATAGGAGTATCCTAATCTCAGAGGATAAAATATTAATTTATGGAACTGAAGTCAGCAGGGCACTCTGTGGACCTAGGTAGCTAGGTAGTAAAAGAATCAAATTCTGTAGCTTTTCTCGGTCAGAATAACTCACATCACTGCCTCTGTGCATTCATTTTGCCTGAGTTTACAGGTCCTGGGAACAGCTGCATACAGCTGTTCCTGAAGTGACTCCAAACTTCCAATCTCTGTACTCCCTAGAATAGCTTGCAGTTGCAGAAAAATGCCTTAGCATATTGGTATTTCCAGCTGAACTGGTGCTGAAAATGAGATCTGAAAATGACCCCTGAGGGTCAAACCCGATGTCCTTCAGTATTCTAGTATGGCAACATAGTATGTTGATCCATTTCAGTAAGTGAGCTGGAAGCAAATCGTTCTGACACATACTGAACTATGAAATTGCATAGTGATGGTATGAATATGAGCAGGTTTTCTTCAGAACAGTATGTAAAATGGCATTTCTATACATGCTTCACCATCTGTGTGCTGTCACCATCTCTGTGCTGTCACCATCTCTGCAGAGCATGATGGTAATGTCTGGTTTTTATTGAGGTGTTTTTAAGTCTTTCTTCTCAATGCAGATCCCAGCCATTGTGGGAGAAAGCTGCACTCTCTCTTGTGTGGAAGTTGCAACTCACAGCTGTTTCCACAGGGTGAGTGATATTCTCATGTCCTAGGAAATTATTTTGAATGTTGCTGGGTGATTAAATTTGCAAGTGTATCACCATATAACATCCACCATTATCTGCTTTTAAGGGGCAGGACTGATCATCAGCCTCACAGTATAAGATGACTTATATTAGGATTTCTTCTATCTATAGAAAAGATACTCAGTAAGATACTACTGAAGACAGTTGCATTTCTTCCAAAACCTTTGGAACCCAGCAACATATCACATGAGGGGAAAATCTATGCTAGCAGATTCCAATATCAGAGCTTTTATTAAGAATTGTAGATGAGGCACCAGTTCTTTTCAAGTAAATGGCTGAACTTGAGGCATGGTTTGTTTTTTTTTCCAGGTTCTGAATTCAGCGGTTGTTGAAGATAAATTCTTGTCTTGGCTGAGGTCAGAGTCCTCTTCCCAAGGAGTTTTATGGCAAGTTTTCCATTTGCATATCATCCTCAAACCTGTGGAAAGGGCCCTCAGTGTGTCCCAGTGCTTCTTCCTCCCAGTTCTAATGTGGACTCATTCAGAAATGTATTGATCCTGAAGCTGGACAAACTCCTGCATGAATTTTCCTTTATTTCAGAGCTTTCCCTCTTTATTGTAAACCTTTTGGACTTCTTTGTCTCTGTCAGTTAGGGGTGTATCACAAAGAGGCCACATGGGCCCAACTACGCTCACCTACTTGGGCTTCATTAAAGAGGCAACTTGCACTTTCATCATGCTAGTGGAAAAGTTCAACACTGGCAATTTATGTATGAAAGATCAGCTTCTTTGAGAAAGAGATTATAGATCTTGCACACAGCAGCAAACAGATTTGGGGTTTTTTTGTGGATCTGTGTCGTCTTCTGCTCCAGGAAATGAGCTGAAAATCACCCCTGAAAGTTTCCCTAATAAGCTGTTTTTCATTATCTCCTTCTTGAAACCCTCCACTTAACATGAAAGATAGCTGGGTAGCCAGTGTCTGCACTAAAACTAAAGAATGTTAGACTGCTCCTTCAGTCACCCTCTGTCAAGGGGAGCAGTAAACAGTAGCTACTTCATGGTTGGCTTTCTGAAAGCCAAACCCTGTTGCTAACACTGTGAGAACCTGTATCTGGAGCTCAATATCTGCATTAAAAATAACATTTGAGGATTTAATTCCTCAAAATATTCTTCCTCCATCTGCAAGAAAGTGGCAACAATGATCAAATGGCAACTGATCTTGCCATGTTGAGACTTCTAATAGAAACATTAAAATCAATGTGAATGGACAGCAAATAGGTCTGTGTGGATGTTGAAGCAACAGAAGGAAGGACAAGGAGGTATGTAACACAGCAAGAGATGATGTGACCTAGATTAGCTGTTCAGCAAGATCACAGCACTTCCACACGCAGCTTCTCAGGACAATCAAATCTGGAAGACAAAAGGTATCCTGGAACAAAGGACAAGCTGCCATTTGAAGATGCCATCACAAGACATGAAAATGTGAAGGTAAAGAACAAGACCTGGACCTATAAGACACTCAAATAAGAAGACAAAAGATCACAATCACTGCCAGCTCCCAAAGGAGCTAAAAGCATATAAAAAAACCAGCTTATAGTCACACTAAGAGGAACCCAGGAAGCTTAAGAAGAACTGGCATCTCTTGTCCTCCCTGTCACCATAAGTCATCGTGGTCATATTGTGTATATACATACACCTTGTTTTGTGAATGTTGGAAAAACTACTTAGACACATTTATGTTAGTGCTTGTGAGTGAGTCTGAGTGGAATCAGTTTAGTTTTAAAATTAGTCCACTTCCTGTCCTATACTGTCTGACATTGACCTTTCCCACATTGTTGCTGCAATATTGCAATTGGATCACTGAACGTGGGTTTTCTTTGTGAAGTCCAACTCTAACACTAAACCTGGAGATATTACTTTTGAGGCCAAAATCTATACAAAGTAAAAATACCAAAAAAAAAAAAAAAAAAAAAAAGGTGAGCTACTCAGATATGCTATGACAGATAATATTTTTATTTCCTTTATGTGGGACATAGAAGAATCAGTAATAAGCCACTTCTCCCATACCTTCCACTCTTAGCAGATGTTGTCCTTTAGCTGGGTAAGTTTTCACACTGTCTTTACCAGGAAGTGAGCTGCCAAGTGGGGATTTGGAATATCACACTGTTTTTCCTTACTGTGCTGACACCTTGTGGAATGTTTATTAGCATGTTGAGAAATTACTAGGAGTCATGCTGTGTGTTTTCTTTGTGTCCTCCTGTTCAGTCCATCAGGGCTCACCCCATGTTCTACAGCAGTCAGTTCCTGGGGCAGAAATGGTTTGTCTTCCTATAATAGAGGCACTGAGTACCTGAGCCTGACATTGCTGTGACAAATGGAAGTGTGGTTTTTACTGTATTTTACGAGAGAACACACTTCACATGACTATAAAAGTACTTCTTCCCATTGATTAAGAGGGAACTTCGATCCTAGTCAGCCAGAATTATCATTGTGACTGTAACCTGTAACTGGAAATTAACTGTGAATACTTTCCACATGTGACCCATAATGGATTCATTGACAGTCATTCTATTCAAGTCCCACTGAATTGCAGTCCTGTGGGATTATTCACAAAAGCTGATTTTACCATTCCAGTTCTTCCAGATCAGTTCTGGTTTGTGTGCTTTTAGTTAATGTGTGAATTCATTACTGTATTTCCACTGATCGCAGCGGTTAATAATGAGCATTGGAGGTCGTGTTGTGATTTTTCCCTATAGTTTCTTCTTCCTTGCTCTGAGATTTTGGTTGATATTTAGGTCTGGAAACTGAAGGGAATGATTATACAAGATAAGCAGTACAAAGATACGAAGGGTGAGATTCCTTCCTAGTTGCATAAAGACCTAGCAACTCTCTTACATCACAATGTGTTCTCCAAACGAAGTCTCACTGTGACTGAAATATGGAAAAAAATGGTCACTCTTATGTAAAAAAATTAATTTTGTTCTTGGACAAAGGAGGAGAAAAATCTGTTTATAAGACTTGACTGTGCTACACTGCTAGGTAGGTAAATTGCTATTAGAAACCACTTTTTTATATACTACCAGAGCAAGGGCTGATAGTTAACAGTGATTCCCACAGAGAATATGCATTCAGTGTTTGTTTTTTAGATTGCAGTGAAATGTCATTCCACTGCTGATGGAACCTTGTATTCAGCAACAAAAAAGTATTTCTTCATTTTGGATGCGATTTAATCCTTCTGTAAGCAGTCAAGACTTCTCTGTAATCCTGTGGGATTTTGCTTACCTTATGCTTAGGTAGCTATGAGAGAAAGAAGAATTTGGGGTTACCATTAAAGGTGTTACTGTGGGCTTTTCCTAGCATGGAATGGAATAAACAGCAGGATATCTGGCCCTTTGCTGTCTTGCTGTAGTTGAATTTCCCAATATATTTAGCTCTTGGTTAAAGGAAGCAAAAAAGAGGAGACAAAAATTGCAGTGATGCTAAATGGGTGGAAAGAACTTGTTGAGATTCTGTTGAAAGAGCAGAATTTCTTTTAAGGAATTTCATTCTTTCAGCCAAAATATGCCAGCAGGCATAGATAAACATATTTCTTGCTTAGTCAATAGCACAGCTGTCTGTCTACTTACAGTGCATTAATTTTATTTTGATCTATCAAAATACCAAAACTGTATAAGGCTTAATCCTTTCTCTACTCATTATTTCTCTGTTGGCATACAGTTCCCCTGCAGAACTCAGTGCTTCACCACTACCTGGCCCTGAAAACCTGTCTGACCCTATGGGCGGACCTGTCCTGGAGTTACCCGAGTTCATATCTGAAAGAGAACTGTAATGAAGAGAATGAGAGTAACAGCAAGGCAGCAGAGCATGGCAAGACAAAAGCTCAGGTGAGAAAAACATGAAGCTGTAGTAGTGCTAAAGCTGTGAAAAAGACATACCAAATCCAGTACGTAGCTGCTTTCCAATTACCAGTGAAAAAGAAATGTAATGGGCAGCTTTGCCTTTCTGTTAATTTCTCACTTCTGGAAAAAATGTGGAATCTGAAAACTTAGTGAAGCTTGAATTTGATACCCTCCCAAGATTAGTGACTATCTCCTTGGACTTCCATGACATCCAGAAGCATTTGTAAGAATACTTGCTCTGTTACTTTTTATATTTTTTTGGTATTAGAATAGTACATTAAAGACTAGCTAAGACTAGTCCTCTCTCTATTCTGACAGTAGAAAATGCCATCACGTCTTCCTACTGCAAGCAAATGTCAAGGAAGAACACCTTAATTCTTATTAGGTTCAAGCCATTTTTATCACCATGGCAATAGCAAGAGGACAGAATGGTCCCTTCTTAAGGATAAACCCAAAGTAGTGTCCACTCCAAATAAAAAAGCTCATGCATAAAAGCTCTCCACTACTCTTATTTCCAGGTTCCCTGCATAGAAACAATGCTAGAGGAGTGGGTAGGACAGTGTTGATAAAAATAAGTACATAGTAGTTTTTTATTTCTATATTTATTTGAGAGCTTGATAGCTCTGCACATGTTCTGAATAAAGGGAACATTGGGTTGTGTTCAAATCAATATATGTCATCCACTCATCTTTTCTTCCCAGAGGCCGAGGGTGCAGTAACTGAAAACTAGCCTGCGCATGTCAGGCCATTCCTTTGGCTCCTGTGCTGCCCTTTGGAAGACCTGTCTTTTAGGACTCTGATGTTATAGTGTCAGCCAGCACATATCTGCAGGAGAAGCTGTGGGCAGACATTGAATAAGCATATAATTTTGATGGCTGCCATTTGTCATTTGACAAGACAGCAAGATAGGACTTGCATCCCTGTAGTAGGATTCTGTCACATTCATTACTCTCTTATTTTCTATCTGGGCTGAGAATTCTTTTTTGAACAGTTTTGTACTGATTCCCAACATCTTATAGTGCAGATTATTTCAATGTAGCTTAAAAAGATGCAGACTGTAAATCCAGTGATAGCTTTTAATAGAATCCATCCATGAGCTTGGAGGTCCTGGGTACCCAGCTCTTAGTCTCATGATTTCTTGGCAGCCCTGATTCCAGCCCAACTTATACCATGCCTCTAAAGCAGCTTGCCTGGAAAGTGTTTGTCTCCCTGACTTCTGGGCTACTGTTGCCTGCATGGCCCAGTGGCTGCTATTTCCATTCAAAGAGCAGGGGTTTCTCTTCTTTCTTCTACATCCAGTCTTTTCCTCCATCTCCTTGTCCTAAAATAGTTGTGCAACTTGTAGGAGACTGTTCCCAAATCAGACTATTCCATTTTCCAGAAATTCCAGGGAATGAGATTTTTGTTCTAATTTAAAACAACCCACATTCTCATACACTTAGAATTTGTCATAGGACAAAAAATTCGTTCTATTGAGTAAATTTTCCAGTCCATTCTAATAGCTGTTAGAAATACTTTAATGCATCAGTTGATTGCAATCAGTTAAATAAAAAGTTAACTAGTAAATTTGTAAACCAGACCAAATCCCAAATTCACTGTGCCCTCTTAGAGCAAAATTGGCATCAAAAATGAAATGTAAGTGCTGATAAAATTGTGAACAGATACTTTTATCTTTTTTCATTATAGGCAATAGCCTCTTTTGAAGCAGATGTGTTAAAAATGCACAAGTCCATCAAAAGCATTCACAAAGAAAACAGGTAGGTAAATGCAGTAAAACAGTGGCAGAAGACTGGTGGGCAATGCTGCTCCACTGGAGAGAGATTTTAAGATTTAAAAATAAGAAAGTCCTATCAAATGGGGATGAATGATTAAAACTCACCAATGAAAACTGTAAATGTAGATCACTGGAAAAACAATTTCTGGCAAAGCAAAATATTTTTATTTGCTTTCATTGGCATTTCTGCAATTGTTAGTTTATATTTCTGAAAGTCATTTTTAAGGGGAAAAAAATAATATAAAAATATCAGAATAGCATAATTTTTCAAATTTTTCTCTAAGGCTTAATCAAAACAAATTCCATAATCTGTGTTTTGTTTTTAAATCAAAGTAGGATATCTTTCTATGCTGTAAATCAAATAGAGATTACGGACTTAATACAGTAACTAATGGTAAAAATTTCATTACTTAGATTATCACAAAGTCCCTTCTGAGAGTCAAACCTTTGAAATGAATAAAATATTAATTCCTAAACTACAATTTTATTGGATAGTTTATCTGGGGACAGGATGTTCGTGTAGGGGCAACCATGCTTACCCTTTCCGTTCACTTTCGCTTTCCACTCCTTAATTTTTGTAGTTATATATAAATGTGCTGCAGACATAATCATAACCACTGAAAACAATGGAATTACAGTGAGGTGTAGAATTTGATCCTGAATCTACTCTTTCCTTCAGTATGCTTAGTTCCCTCCATTACTCTTTTGAAAGTAAGGGCAGTTCTCACATGGGAAAATAAACAGATATGGCAAAGATCTTCATCTTTCACTTAGATTAGCAATAGTTGAGAGGATATCTGGGAAGCCTGCTCCTGAAATACCCAGAGCTTATCATATAATGGGGTGAATGAATCACATTACTCATGAGAAGCTCTTAGTTCTTATTAGTGGACCAACTTCCAGCATTTACGTGCCTGTTCATAGAACTGGCTTCTGAGTCAGTTGAAGGTTGTCAGCATTTTACAGTAAAGACTCATTAATTGCTGTTATAAAGGACCACTGTAACATTTAATTGTAAGTGGTCTGACGTGCTGTCCCATTCAGACAAATCTTGTATAATTCCAGTGAAACTGATGGGTCTCTTGTCTGTGAACTAAAGCATACACAAAAGAAAGTGAGTAGGATGTACTTCTGGATGTAACTAAGCAAGGGAGATTTTCTGCCTGGTATTACGAAGTTGTTTCATTACTGTAGTGCTAACAAGCTTTTCTATCTCCACCTCAGCTGTAGAGAAGACAAGACTGTATTTCTACCCTAACTTCTTAGAGGTATCCCAACTCCAGAACAGAGAGATGGGTGATACTTTTATAATACTGTGCTCTGAGTGGGTGATTTCTAAATCTCTGGTGTGCATTGGAGGGTGGCTTTTTTCACTGCAAAAATCACAGTATCTTTTCAAGGATAAGTGCCTGTGCAGAAACTATTGGTATCATAAAAAAAAAACTCTGCATAAAATACCAGTAGAAAGAAGGATCTCAATGAAAGGGGTAGAAGCTGCTCTTACTCCTGTTACCCAAGGGGGGAATGGTGGGAATCCTTGCAGGTCAGGGAGATGCCATAAGTACTTTGCTTCTAGATAGAAGGACTGCTATAATGTGTCTCCTGTTGCGGCCACCTTTGTGGGAGAGCTAAAAGCTCAAGATGTAAGGCTCAGTCCTGGCCATAGTTCCACTCAGCTTGCATCTTTCCTCATCCAGAACACTCCTGTTCTTGCTAATTCCATGGGTACAGTCCAGTTCCTGAAATACTGTCCTCTAACCCCAAAGCTGACAAAAAAATCCTGAACTGACAAAGGAGAAAATTTGTGCTACAGTGTCTGCTCTTTTCCATGACTGCATATTTTTTTGTGTGTAATCTAGCAAAATTCCCACCCTCTTATGTCCCTGACAGGTACATGAGGAAGCAGTTAAAAAAGTGGAAGGATGAAATGCAATTTCTTCATTACCGCCAGGAGGAAAAAACCTGCAAAATAGAGGCAAAGCTCCAAAGCCTGAGAGCAAGCCATGAAAACCTGCAAATGAAGCTGCAGCAAATGAAGCAAGAAATAAAGGTATAGTGATAAATACACCAAGAACCATCACATCTACGGACAATTCCTGAACACTAACTACTTTTCCTGCAGACCAGCACTCTTTATACTATTTGTGAACCTTCTGCTTATCTGCTCAGTTATCTTATCTGCTCAGTTATCTTGTGTTCTTGACTTCAGAGAAAGCAGATAGGCTCTTTGCAGCAGGGATTTTCTTGTCATTCTGTATATATTTAGCATCTAGCCCAGATAGCCATGTCTGGGATATTTAAACACCATTACAATGAAAATAATGAGAGGTTATTCCAGTAAGAATGAGATAATGGTTTCCAACAGAAGTGTCAGATACTTCTTTTTGTTAGAGAAGAATCCTGTGTGGATACTGAACAAATAAAAATACTCATTTGTAATTTCTACTTGCTGTCTTGTACTGGCATGTAATACAGACCTCTTACAGAAAATATTTCTTCTCAGTTTTATTGACACTTATTCATTTGAAGTATTTAAAGTCTAGTGCATGCACAGTCAGCTCACTGCATCCCAATTACATCACACTCAGCAGTGGATGGGATCTACCATTGTAGAAAATTCCAAGTATAATTGTGGCACTGACATCCAACCTAGTTTTGAAATTTCAGATGTTAACATGTGTGAGGAGTTTGATATCTGTTTAATGTACACATAGTTTTTCCCTTAGATTAATTATTTTTGAACAATTTTTCTGCAAATTTACTATTGGAATTACTCTTGGATTATTATTCAGACATTTCAATGGCATTAACGCATATAATGTCTTCAGGTTGGAATTGTGGAAAAAATGCCCACATATATTTGTCCAAACTCAAACGCAAAGTTTTATTTTATTGCAGGAAAATACTTTATTTGTGAAAGGAATTAGTATAGTTCCATCACCAGAAATTGAAAAGAAAAAAAAAATATTATTCTGACCCCAAATTATTTTCCTACCTATTTTTGTGCTACCAGCAAACAAAAATATCAATTACTTTCACAATGTAGTCCCTGTGTTTTGTCTATTGTAGACAGTGTTACAGTCATCAGAGCATCCTTTAGCCCAGTGTCAGAATACAATGCCAAGAAAACCCCATGTCCTGCTGGAAAGGAGAATGCAGAGTGGATTAAATTCTGCCCAAATAATGCCCAATTCCAGAACATGTGCAGACTGGAAATCTTTGAATCCCCCCAACTCTTGCAAATAGAATGCAACCTTTTCAGACACCCGAGGTTCCTGCTGCAGTAGACTTTATGTTCTTAGAAGACCCACTGGAGTCAGTGTCCCTGCAGAGCAATGGACCTTCTATGGAACAGTATAAAAAAGCAAAAGAGAATCGAACATATCTGGCTGAATTGACAGAAAACTCCCTTGATGGCATCATGAGGAAGACAGTTCTTCCTTCCACTGCAGTGCAGACACCACCTGATGAGAAGGAAATCAGTGAAATCAGTGACAAAATGGAACTGCAGCAGCTAGTGATGAAACTGAAGGATGCATTGTCTTTCCAAGCCCAACCAGGTATAAGTTCTCTCAGTTATCTTGACGCTGTCTTTTCACCTTCATCCAGTTTACTCTGTAATATTGTTCATAATCATTTAACGATCAGAGGAAATCAGAATCTTGCCTTTGCAGAAGTACTTGAGCTCTATACTGTAAGGTGGAACATATTGCTGTAAGGTGGAATATAGCCCCTAATGTTGGAATAATTTGAAACAGGATGAGAGGAAATCAGTCTCAGAAGTCAATTAAGGAGCAAAGTTATACAGGCGAGGGCACTGGAGGTCTTTTTCCTTGCCAATCCTGTGATAGTGTAACTATGACTCTAGTCTAGGCAGACTTCCAGCAGTACAAAATCCCTTTGTAATCAATGGTTTCACATGGCAGAGCTTTGTTCAACACTCAGACTGCCTCGCTTTTGATAATGAGGACATAATGAGGAGAGTGACAGAAAAAAAGCTGCTATTTCTACAGAGTTAGCATAAATTAAAGATTTATAAAGAGTTTTTTAAGGCTCTGGCAGCATCCAAATGCTCTGAAAGACTTAAAGTCTGTTGTACTTTTCAGCTCAACAGCCTGCTTTGCAGCAGGAGTTCTTCTCTACAGCTGAACGTATTTGTAGATCCTTTTCTGACCTCATCAACCAAGTAACTTCACCAGCTTGTAAATGATGGAAACTACCATTCACCATACAGCTTCACTGAACTATTGAAGGTAACTGCTGCCTCATGATGCCTCTAGAAGCAAACTACTTTACTAACCATAAATAGTGTTAGAGAGTGATACTCCTTTTCTATTGGTGGCTTCCAGCTCCTGTGCAGTAGGTGTTGGCCCAACTGATAAAAATCAGCATGTCTTCTTTAATGTTACACTGGCTTTCATAACTGTCCTGCCCTGTCCTCCCTTCTCACTGCTGTATCATCAGTAATGGCTTGTGTTTCAGGAACATTTATTTTTCATACAAGAGTTGGCTTCAGTCAACTGGTTTAAGTGATGTATTTTCTATCACATCATTGTTTCTCTGACTAAAAGAAAAAATAAGTTCTTAATGGTCAGACTTCTCAATACTTGATACTTATATATTCATAATTTTCCAAACTACTGAATTCATATTTAAAAGATGCTTTGAGCATTTAAATGAATTTGATTGCTTCAGAAGGGCCTTTTTATGATTGATGAACTTATATGTTACTATAGAATGGCTAATAAGAATGTAATTTTACCTGCAGCATCTAAAATGTAAGAAAAGTAAGTTTTTCCTTGGTTACTAGTACTTTGTATTTGATGGAACGTATCTAAAACTTCCAGAGTATTAATAATACTTATCAAGCCTGTATCCACACATGCATGTAAGTAAACATATAAGTTTGTAAACAGATATAGATGATTTACTAAGGTAGCAAACTGTACTTGCTGAAGCTGATGACAAAGCATCCGTTAGGCATCAGCAGGAAAACAGGCTGGGATTTGAAGAGAAAAGAAGTTATTGCACTAAAGGAACATTGCTTTGATCCATTCATACTACAGTCTCACTTAATTTCTTATAATGATGGGTGAGGCAAGGCCTTAGGAATTAGATCATTCTTAGAATAAAAATAACAGGTGCTCACTGCTTTCCTTTCACTGCTGCTTGTTCCCTATGTGTCTTCCAGCAGAGCAACTCAGTGAGATATATTGGTATAGTCTGTGATGATAGGATCATCAAATGCATATTGGTTTAGTGACAGCAGTCCTGAAGGCTGAGATAATGGGTTAAGATACAGGATGTTAATGATTTGCATGTTATTATTAGATGTTGTGCTTCTTCGGGTTGTTAACTATTTGTTAAGTCACAACTTAATGGCACTAGTGAACTCATGGCAAACATTCCTCAGCAGTGCAAATGATTGCCTGTTTCTCTCTCTTTAACTGTTGACATGCCATGATCGAGTTGCCTCCTAGGAATTGTGCTGCATCTCTTGTTGGTGACAGCAACAAGGAAAACTTTTTTTTTTTTTTCTGATAATGCACTGAAGTATTTTAAAAATTAGAGAAATGGGAATGGTTCAGTACCATTTCAGAGAGAAAAATTACAGATTCAGAAAGTTACTTTCACTTTTCTGCAGGAAATGCATTAAAAATAGTGAATGAGTATGAAGGCAGGAGATGGGATGTCTGGTGGAGTTTTACTAATCCTTAAACAAGCAACAACAATGAATGGGTAGTTGTACAGTACAGGCACACTGTGAAACTTATAACCTTGTTGACAGTGGTTATCTCCATGAATAAGAAAACAGGACATCTCAAGGCATTCGAGCATGCTGAGCAGACAAGAACCAGTTTTGTGGCAAGAATAAGAATTTTAGGCTTTAGGTCACTAAAAGAACACAGTGATGAAGAAGAGAAGATGAAGTAAATGACCACCAGAAGTCACAAAAGACCACTGGAGGGAGAAAAGACCCTAACCCAAATTTTATTACGCATGCTTGGACTATGTAAATGAATTCCAATAATCCATTAGCATAAGACTGCCCTCTCTAAGAAATATAATGAATATCTATCTTTAGCCTGCATATAAACTAGGTACCTAGCTTGCTTTGGCACACACATTTGGAGGAGTGGTCCCCTGTGCATCTGGCACCACAAAATAAAGAATGCCTCCTTAATAACTTCAGTTCTTGAGTTTTTCACTGCATCAACTATGTGTATGTGGGCTCAAGCAGTTATGGTTCAAGAAAATTTGCATACTTTTAAGGATTTTAGCTGAAGCACTGGAACTATACCAGCTTTCCAAGAGAGAAAATACTCCTAGTTTTTATGGGATTTTTTTCTATGATTACTAAGAAAATAATTGTGGTTTGGGTGAAACTTCAGAGAGTTTCCTTTAGGAACCTTATCACTCGCAGGTTTATATGTAATTAATTGCATCCCCTTTTTTTATTTCAGCACAATTAATAACACAGATTGTCTCCTTGCATACAGCAGTTTCCAAATGTTCTCCACAGTGTGACTTATGCTAGAGATTCACCTGTTTTCTCAGCCTTTCCTCCACATACTAATCTTGTCCTGCCCATTTCCTAAAAGGCTAAACGATGCTACAGCCTGTTAATTAAGACTGTTGCTGAAGCAACAAAGCATTGCAAATTTGTTTAAGCTAATCATCACCTTAGCCCATAGTGGTATTTCACCATTTCTGTTGCTATCTGAAGGAAGGACAAAACTGCCAACAGCCCTTTCCTAGGGGATCCCATTTTTACAGGTGGGATGCATCTAAAATGGAAGCACTAGCCTCTTCCCAAAGGGCCCTGTGGAAGAGCATCTAAGATAAACAGGATCTCTTCAGATATAATCTACCTGGTTTTACATTTTCCAGTGTTTGAGAGCATATGGGAACAGGCAACATCTGCTCTCCTACAATAGCAATCCTACTTGGCTAAGGCATCCAGCCCTTAATACGCTGTTTGTCAGTTGCTGGTCTTAATAGGTGTAGGGGCTGTTGGTGAAGACTGTGTCTCTTATGTTAATACAAAGCTGTGCACAATGGGGCTTTTAGATATATTAATATAATTTAGGTAATTAACAGCAGTAGTACAGGAGCGAGCAGACCTGTTGTAGCAATGCTCTTGTCTCCCTCTCACGCTGCAGCAAAGAACACTCCCTGTAAGCAGAGGCAGCTGGGGGGGTGTTGCTGAGTACACTAAACTGTGTCTTCCTACACTCATCTTGCTTAAGTGTTCCCTCCTCTCTTGAACATTTAAAGGGTTTTTTGCATGCTTAACTTTAAGCACAAATTGGGTGCCACTCAAGCTGACAGCTCCCTGGGAGTTTTCTGTCTGCTCCCGTAAGATCAGGATTTCCACCCAGTGGGAGTCTGTTTAAGCTTTCTTTTGTTCATACCCAGTAACCATTTTGAGATTTTACTTACACATTTTGAATCTATTTCTGCACATTGATTAACACCCAGCGAATGAGTTTTAATTTGGGGATTTTTCTTTTTTTACAAAAGCAACCATATATTGCCACATGCTCAAGGAAAGAAACTGAATGAAAAACTAAATGTAGTTGCCCTGGAAAGCTGAATTTTGTGCTTGCATTCAGCCAGCTAGGTAACGGAAATACCTATTTCATCAAAGCATCAAGTTTTACCTACTCAAAGTTACATTGCTTTAGTTCAATATCAAGTTGCCTGTTAAAGTTATCAATAATGGTCAAAGAAAATTGATTCGGCTACAAAGAACTTAAACTAAAGAAGAAGCAAATCCAGGTTATGTATGAGAATTCTTTTGATTAAACCCTTTAAGTGAGAAAGTGTAACATTTTAAATGGTGTTTTTAATAACTAAAAAATTAGGGAAAATGCTATAAAAACATGTGAAAGCAAACAGAGGAGCTGGTAAATTAACCCTTTTGCTGAAAAACTGAAAACATTTTTGGAAGGTATTTTTAATATAAAAAGATGTACTACTTTAGGGAGATGACATCTTTCAGCAGTGGTTGCTTTGTAAAAGTGTACAGCTACACAAACAATAAAACATAACCATCTCAACTCTAATCCTATCAGAGCTAGTCGAGGTTTTTGGCAACTTCCTTCTCTGCTTGTCTGTGTCTTTCCAAAGGATCAGTTTTTCCCTCTTTTGGCACCCAAAAGACAATAGTTTGAATAAGTCATATGCATTACAAAAAGCCTAACATACACACATTAAAGTAGGCAACTGCTTATAAATCATGCAGTTTATTAAGGAGATTTAATTCATAGGTAATTAAAAAAACCTCACAAGTCCAAATTAATCAGAGATATGTTGCTCATAGTTATAGGCCTTCTTCCACCATGTAACATGACATCAACGTGGATTAAAATGTAAAAGTTAAAGAGAAGTAGTTAAAAAATATCTACAAATCAAGATCTTGGACTAAATGTGTCATTTCCTCTTTTTCCCTAGCCCTCCAATGATTCTTCCAAGTAATGTAGATTTACTCTTATGTATGTGGAGACTTAAATCTTCAAATGAGTCTTTCTTCTTCAGAACTGGTGACCTCTGAATATGAGGAAATATCCCTGAAAAGTGACATGAAAATGCATGTAAGTATTAAATTTCAAAACAGCAAAGAGCAGCTGAATACTCAGTTACCCACATCCATATTTTCTCTGTCTTTAGCTGCTGCTGGTGCCCATTCTATCAGCATTGCCCTCAAACTTCTTGTTTTGGCAATAGCTGTATCCCTCCATTTAGCAAGTTGCCTTTCAATGACAATTTACTTTGATCTTCTCCGCTAGCGTGGACTTTTTCCTTCAGTATCCCTATAAAACTCTTCCACTTTTAATTAGCAGAGTCAAAGCACTCAAGTCTGCACACAGTCTTACTGACTCACCCACTGGCTTGTCATCAACCTCCCTGCAGAGCAGATGAGATCTCAGACTGCGTAGTAGCCCATTTGCCATTTCTTTGAGGAACTATGGGGCATTTTCTTTGCAATCATCTCCAAAAGCCAGCAGATTAGCTTCACTTATTTTAAACATATTTGTCCTCTGAAAAAGTAACCGGTTAACACAGTATCTGTTTATTTAATAGACCTCAATCACATAATACAGCAGCCTTTGCCCCACTACCCTCCCTAGCACCCTGCAGCCGGCAGAGTTGGAACAGCAAGTTGTGTTTATTATGGGCCAGGTGCAAGGGCTGATCCCAGCCCAAAAATCCTGAGCCCAGTTACCTGCACCTGTGAGGGAGGTGTGCACGGCTGTAGCCACTCAGACTGGTGAGGTAGCAGGGGGACTTCTGGGTGAGGAGGAAAGGGGTAAAAAAAGAGATAGAGAGGTTTTGATGTTTGTACTCCTCAGTGTTTCTACTAGGGTTGTACTATGTGGCTTCTTGAGGAGGGTCATTTTGTACAACTGTTCTTCAGGAAGACTTATTGTGAGTACAGAAGTTATGTTTTCCTTGTTGTTAGGTCTTACTGTAGCTCATTAAGAGTTGTTACCAACTATAATGTAACTAACTCTGGTGTTACAATATATTGGAAATGTCTTTGTGAAACCTGATGTTTCATAGTATTTGGGTTTTGTTAAGGGAGAGGAATGAATCACTAACAGTACCTTGGCTAGGTAACTGTAAATGACTCTCCCTTTAAAGCTGACTGACACTTCTCTTCAGGGTATGTAGGGAGTTTGAAATGCTGCTGTAGAATGTTAGCTGGATGGAGGCAGTTTGTCAGATAACTCATATATAGCTGTTCTGATTTTTGTTGTGCTTTTCATGGATTGTGTGGAGTTTGAAAAGTATCTTCAGACTGCTTAGTAATTACAGTCAGGAGCCTGGCAGGATTAGATCGGTTCAAAAAAGTGTTCGAACCTGTAAGTCTGGACCTGGGCTGCTTCTACCACTGTCTTGGTGCACGCTCAGACTTGTTTCCCAGGAGGACAAAGTATGGGGGACTGTGCAAGTGCTTCTGAAATGTGATGAAGTAGTTCTGTTCAGTATTTCACAGTACTACTTTAGTCCCCTTACCAAGGACTTCACTAGGGCTTTTTTTCTCTGTTCCTCATACTCAATTTTCACAATGATTTCATGCGACTTATTCTTCAGTTCTGAAATCTGACCCTGGAATAGTAACACCTTAACATCAACACTTCTGGCCTAATTCCAGATCTCTGTCTTGTTTTTCCAATTCAATTATATTCAAGGAACTCCAGTGAATGCTGCTTACAAATTGCTCCTGACTTACGATCCTGTTCACAATTAAAAAAAGAAACCCCGCAACCAAATTGACATTGTGAATATTTAAGAGGAATAAGATTAAAAACTTTAGTATGTGGCAATAAAGATGTTATCAGCAGTTGTAAAAGTAACAGTATAAAGCAAAAAAAAATCTCACTTTATTGTTTGACTTCTAGAATGTCTGCTGAAAGCTACATGTACCTGCCCATGTAGACATCAAGTACCCAAGGTCATTGAAATGCTGTTAGTGCTGCTCTTTGAGCTAGAAAAACAGGCTTGTACATCTCTTTATGCATAAGCAGCAGTAATTCTATTCCTCATCGCTTGCTAAAGCGCGACTTCTATCTGCAGTTATTAACAACAGATTTCTGCTTTCGCTGATGAAACAAGGCAGGAGGATCAAGGGTTACAAAGATTAAAACAGGTGGCTTTGTTACAAAGCTGGGAGACTTGGATGAGAGGTTAGATAGCTCTTCCAAAAAATAAAACTTTTTGTTATTGTTGTAAGCTGCCTGCTACTGAGTGATGTTAATCAATTGTATAGAGAAACCAGATTAACTGATTACAATTCACAAAAGAGGTAAAAGAATAGAAAAGGGGAGGAATTGTTGTTTGTCTTAAAGTATGAATACTTAGTAGTGCTTCAAGTCTCTTTGTATGGGGGCAAACAGAAGTCAGGATTAATCACAAAACCTGTAATATTTTTTTTTTCTTCAAAATAATATAACAGACTGTTACATTTAATCTTGACTGGAAAAAAAGCTCTCTGTTTAGGAAAATCGCAGTGTGATATAAACATGAAGAGACAGATGTGAACAAAAGGCTGAGGGGGGGTTCTGACAGTGATATTCAAAGCTTCAGTCCTGAAAACAAAAATTTAGCCTGGTGGGCATTTCAGTTTTTTATATGACTACTGATTCAAGTGTCTAAAGCTGCATTCTGCAAGTAAAAGTGCATCAGTCTGCTCAAGACTGAGCAATTTGTTGCCTTTGAGATGTCCGAGACCACTTGGGAACAAGAAGGGCATTCTGTGCTGCCTGCTGTCAGCATATCTCAACACAGTAAAGATCTTCTCAGAGCTGTTATATCTCAGATTCTTTGCAGAGCAGGATACGATCCACTCCTTGCTTTCAAAATGCTGACAGCAGTTGGTTGGCTCATGGTTTAGAACCTGGCCTGGCATGTGTGAGGAGTTCTTCAGTCTGAGGTGATTAATTCAAACCAAACTCCAATCTCCTAGCTTAATGGCAGATACTCTCTGTAGGTAATAGTAGTAAGGACCTCTCGATCCTTCCTATCTCAAATCCTCTCTTTCAATACACAAAACATTTTAAGGTTTGTGGGCAAGAGCTGATCTGTCCCGTGGTATAGTATCCCTGTGGAGGAAGAATCCCAAGTTCAAGTCCCTTTTTTAGAGACACTGTAACTGCTCAGAAAGGTTCTTCATTATTCCATGGACGTTCCCCTCCAAACAATAACTAAGATGCTGATCTAGGAAGTGAAGATGAGGGTTTCAATCCATTCAAGTGGAAAAGCAGTTCTGCCTTCTGCCTGTGGGCCTAATGTGCTTCACTGTTGATGATGGCAGCAGCACTTCAACCCCTCCATCAAATTATAGCACCTGCCCCTTTCTTAAAGTGGACTTTCTCCAGGGATGGATGCATCTGTCAGTAGCAGAATCAGAACTGAAGCCTTGGAATGGAATGAGAATTAGAAAAAACTATCTTCCTTCTGGGAGTGGGGAGGCTAAGTGATATGCTACCTTTTGCAGATCCTGCTGTGAGGTGCCAGGTCGCACCTTACTGCATATGGAGACATTTACTTTAAGCCTGAGGATTCAGCTCTGGGGCTGGGAACCTGGAGATTGGGAATTGCAGCGTTAGTGTCATAGATTGCCCGAAAGCCTGTGCGCATCTGAGTCCTAGGTCTGCTTCCACTCTGTGTTGGGCAAGTTACCAATATGGACAAGGGAAATACCTAGTGGTTAACTACTAGATGGCAAGTTCGTGTATCCTTACTCTTCTGCTGCAGCTCTCCCCAGTAGCACTGGTGTGACATGCTCCTCCTGGGCTGATGCACCTCTTGGAAGGAGGAATTCGGAACTAGCCTGTCTATGGCCCAACAGTGCTAAAAATGCTGGTGTGGAAAAATACCTTTGTATGCTCAGTTGCTGAGCTGCTGCCTTTCTTTGAATCCTCCTATGTTTCACTTTCTGCTGCCCCTCCTCCACCACTAAATTGAACCTTAACCTGATTCCAATGACAGCTTTTATTTGGGGGTCAAATTTTTTACTGACATCATTGTGACCAGAAACAGCTCTGGACTGCAGAGAGTGGGAGGTAGTTGTGCAGCACTGTCTTCTGGTTTTGTACTATTACAACATAACACAATAAGCCTGCATCTCTCTTCTTTCCTACTAGACTCTAGTTATTGCCCATAAGATGTGTATTAAAGGAGTAGTAACCTTGGTTTCTCCCCGTGAATTGAGAATGTAGCATAGTGATCTTCTGTTCAGCTCCTGCTAGCTGCCTTCTCCCTAGGCCATGGGTTCTGGAGAGCACACAGTCCACATAGATATCCCAGAAGAGCTGAGCCAGGTCCCAGAATAGAGCCCCATGTTTCAAGTTCTCTGATGATTTCAGGAAGATCATAAAGTCCCAAAAGCCACTGACAGAGTCAGAAATGCGAGGCTTCCTCATTTCCAGTAAGACAGCTGAGGAGGATTCCCAACACTGGGGGTCTGCTCGCCCAAGAGCTAGTGGATCAATCTGGCTATGGCAGAGGAAAGGTGTCACACAGAAAGCTCCCATGATTAGCAGAGTGCAGGTGAGTCTCATGTTGCAGTGGATTCTTCTGCTCCCGAGGTCCATTGTGTAACTGAAATGTGACAAAACCGAAAGAAGCTGAAAAAGTTCTCAGTGTTAGATGAAGGAGTCCTGGTACCTTACATGGTATAAAACACACTTCAAATGTTGATAATTGTTTCTCTGCTCTAAAGATCCACGTATTGTTTTTACATGTATGACTATAAATACCAGTGGAGTTGCATTACTCTGTGCAGCAGAAGTGTGTTAAAATTTGTTAATCATCCTCAAATCCACATGATGAACTTTCTTATCTGGAACTTCATATTGAAAGTTTTTGGCCTTTCTTGATTTACAGATCCTTCACCTTTTTCAGTAAATATACATTCCTTTTTAGAGAGAATTTAAGCCTTTAGGCAGTCTTGCTTTCCTCAATTTTATGAGTCCTTTAAAATGGTCTGCAGGCTCACAGCAATCTGTAGATAGCAGGTGGAAAACTATTTGTTCCAAGTGCGTCCTAATGATTTAGTAGTAGGTTGCACAATCATCCATGGAACAGGAGTGTTTCATCTGCTAAAACAGAACAGTTCTGCAAAGAGCGCATAGCATCTGTATTGTATAGGATGTATAGATACTTATAGAAGTTGGGTTGAAAGGGACATTAAAGGTCATCTAGTCCAACTTGCTTGCAGTGAGCAGGGACATCTTTAAGCAGATCAGGTTGGTTAGGGCCTTGTCTAGCCTGACCTTGAATGTTTCCAGGGACAGGGCATCTACCACCTCTCTGTTCCCATTCCATTGCAAGTATATGCTTCTAGTATTTCTAACACTACATTTCTGATACACATTTCTAACATGTAACAGGTTTGGGGGTTGTTTCTAGGATAGCTTGTGGCATATGGAGAGCCTCCCATTTGTGGAAACGGGCAAGATCCAAGATCAGCTTTTAGGACAAATGAATTTGTTTAATGTGTGTGCTGATCTGTTGGATACTCATTACTTTTATGTTTTCAGTTTGATTGTTGGAGAGTGTTGGAAGGGGAGAAGTTACCTCTCTTAATGAACTTAACTCAATAGTCAACTGGTGTTTTGTGTAAAAAGCCTCCTTCATGAGCGATCATCAAGAGCACAAGCAATGTTTCTCTGCTAGGTGAAGAAAAATGTTGAAGGCAGGATAAGCGTGTGCAGATGGACTGTGTATGAAAGGTAGCCCAGCCACAGCCAGTGTGCAAAAGCAGGGAAGAGTAGGCTGCTTTGTGGAACGCATTCCATTGTAGAGCTAAAGGACTCTTCAGAGATTTCAGGCCTGGCAGTGATGTTCTTACCTAGCCCCCTATTTGGCTACCCGATCAGGTTCTGGGAACATTTTGGAGGTATTCAGACTTTTTCCTCCAACTGCTTACAGTCACTTTTTAATCTGAGTTGGGATCTTGGGAGGAGAATTGGCTTGGCGAGCCTCCTATCTGAACCTTGCATTTAATGAATAAGAGGCACAGCACACTCTTCCCACACTGCTCTGTCCAGTGGGATGTCACTTTTGACAATGCTGGTAGTAATGGGATTGTTCTCATGCTGCTACTGAGATCTCCAGAAGCATCATTCTTCTGTACCCTACTGCACAAGGCAGGGTTTGATTGCTTTCTCAGAAGCAAAACTGAAGATGTCCTGTGAGTCACTACTCTATTCTAACTTGTCAGTGCATCAGAGCCTTTCTGCTGGGCAGCAGACACCTGTGCATATATGCTATGTAATGTACACAGATCTACTTGTTTACTGAGACTTTTTCAAGGGACAGAATTAACTTGATCAAGCTTCTAGTTTTCAAACCAACCTAGTAATCTTGGGTATGACTGTGGGAAGGAAATAAAAAAACAAACCCAAAACACCAACAGGTAGTTAAAGGAGTAATAGTAAAAACGTTTTTTAAGCATGTTTCTGTCACTTGGACAGGGGCCATTTGATTTGCAGTGGTTAATAACTGAATTGGTTGCTTTGCTTTCTGTTTTGCCCCCAAGCCTCTTTGGAAACTTTCTAAGTTACAAAACTGAGTAAGACAAGGGGTTCTGGATTTGTCAGAGGTGTGAGCAAAGAAGCTGCCCTGATCAAGGAACTGAAATGGCATTAATATGAGGGTGGGTGCCATTGAAGGTATGGTGTGAGTGGATTTGGTCAGGGCCAGTAGCCAAGATCACTTACTAGTCCTTACGGTCTGCTCAAACTCGGGCAGCATTTTGCTGGTATTCTTCTGCAAGGTTCAGCTTTATTTTTTTTAAGCAGCCAAGAGCTGAGGGGATGCTCAGGAAACACCAGTTTTCATTAATCTCTTACCTGTGCTTGTGGTGAATGCTTCCAGGCAATCCCCCTCTTGTCCTTCAATCTTTAGTTCGTGAGGCTCTACTATTTACAGCTTCTGTCTCTGACTTGCTCCAACCCCCCCTCCATTCTCTCCTCCCGCACCCCCCCACCCCCCCGGCTCTTCTTGCAGTTTAACCCCCCCCCCCCATTCCACTCCACGAC